>DWAO01001406.1:0-19120 GCA_018230605.1 Heliconius congener
TCGAACCCGCGCCTCCTGTTCGGTTTCCAGGACGCGCGGGTTCGAGTCCCGCTACGTTCAAAACTTCATACGTTTTCTAAACAAGTATGAATAAAACGAGAGTGACTCACAGACAACGTACAACCAAACCTACGCAGCGTAAAGTATTGTTTATCATCTAGATTCTTTGGGAAATGTAGAGGAGCATTGAAATAAGATTTCTCTTAATTCTCACTTGGAAAAGGAAGAATTTTATGTTTAGACTTCAAAATCCACGAAAATGATTTTGCGGACGGCAACTGACAGTAAATAATACAAACGGATATTAAAAATATACAAATTTGTCTTTGTACGAAATTTCTGTACATTTGAAACTTGAATATGTGCATATGTATTTAATGAAATTTCATATGAACATACAATAGTTTTAATGCGAGTTACTGAGACGCGAGAGGTCACTGAGACTATGTCTAGTTTAGTCGTAGATATTATTGTTTCGTGGTCATAGTTCAGTACTGTTCATATTGGTTACATAGATTATTTGAATTAAGCAATGTCGAGTCCAACCAGTCAGTAAGTGTATGGATTTGTAGGTGACATTGTTGAAAAATTCCCATAGAATGTCATAAAGTGCGACAAAAACTGCATAGAAGTCAATAAGAGACTTATGGATCCTGTTCGATTTTTGTCACATTTTATTGGATTTGAAAATAAAACTATTCAGCTGGGTTAATCCTGCATATTTAGTATTATTATATGTTTTGAAAACTCGACGCTTCGAACGTTTTACAGTAGTCCGTGGTCACACGCAATGGTAGACTGAGGCGGCATTCGTCTGTCAGTTGACATAATTTTTTTATCAATTGTTAAAATTATACATTTGTAGTTAAATCCTGAAAAATATAGGTTTAAAAGGGGAGCAAAATTTGGTGTTCATGAGAAAAAGCTTTCAGAAAAAGCTCGAGACTCGATGGGCGAGCCCGAATCGCGTTTGTACTAAACATTAACAATTTGTTATAATACTCGTAGATGCTACTCGTGGCGCAGAGGTACAAGCGTATGACTGTTTGAACCTGTTGTGGGTTTAATGCCTACTCGAGGAAAGTAAATATTTTTCTTTTTTTTTCCTCTGGCGCCGAGGCAAAGCACGACATTGAGTTGAGTCAACATACAATTCTTCCAGAACACTAGGTTTCCAGGTTTCCTCTGCCTACGCTAAAACTAAAACAGATGTAATAAGTATACTTAGTTTAAATAATTAAGTTAACTAGTAATAATATTAAAATTTGAACGTAGCGGTAATTGAACCCACGCTTTTACCAAATAAGCAATACATTCTTATCGGGCTACGTCTAAATTCTTATATGCTTGTTACAACTTAATATATTTTATTTATAAGTAACTCAAGCTGTGTTCAAAGATTTAATCATAAGTCTGCGATGTAGCAATTTGTATAGAAAGGATGTTAGTAAAGTACCTTTTGGTAGACAATAGAATAACATGATTCATAGTAGAAAACGAAATTAAGAAATCAATTAAAATATAATTCAAATTTCAAAGCACTGTAGTTCCTTGTTCAAATAACAAAGTATAAAAAATATAATTTATGAAACCTTTTCAATGATTTCTCAAACCTAATTAGCACTATCGTGGCGTAATGGACGCTACTAACGACTGTACTGTAAGGCAGTTAGAAGAGTTTAACCATATTAAAGTATCTACACAATGTCTAGATTGTGGATTTTATTTGTACATGGATGATTTGATGCGGCGTTGGGTTCCGCTATTTAAAACTAACACACAAAAATTTTAAAAAAAGGATAAAATGCGAAAAATAATTTGATGAACTTGAGTTAATTGTTGACAACTGGCGCTTAGTATGAAGATAAAGAAATATTTCATAATTTCCAAATGAGCTCGAAAGATGAGAGAGCTTTTACAATGGAGCTTAACGTTGTCAAAATTCAAATACACTGAGAAGAATACCTAAGAGTATTTAAAAAATCATTAACATACAAACTTTTTAATAATGGCCAGTCGTGACACAAACGTGAGACTGTAGAAGCGAAAAGTTGTGGGTTCGATTCCCACAAATTATCGCTTTTACACTCGAGGAAATTAAATATTAATATTAATATTCATATTTTGCGTGTTTTACGTTGCGTTGCTGGTGTTGCGGTAAAGCGTGGAGTTGAATTCCGTCAGTAAACATGCAACGCCTCCAGAAATTGACAGAAAGTGGTTAACTGAATGTCTTAACTCCAGACAACCTTTCTACATGCGGGTCTACCCTGCTACATGCGGGATACAGCGTGAAGCTGAAAAAAAAACCATGTTAATAGTGATTATATATAAATTACCTATGTCTGTATGTATGTTCTAGACAAGACACGCACTCAACCTAGAAAGCCCGATATCATGATAACGCAGACTAGTTACTAGTTACAGAAAACAAACCCGTTCTCGTGACATTGTTCCATTGACTCGCAGCTGAAGTGTTGACTAACCAATTAATGTAGGTTACAGAATAGTCTAGGACTAAATGTTCCGTGTAAAATATTTATACAGTATAAAAACTAATTTGAGGCCAGTCGTGGCGCAGGGGCACAGAGTGTGACTTTAAGTCTTGGTGGTTGTGGGTTCGATCCCCACTAGAGGAGATAATTCTTCTCAGTCGAGGCAAAGTGTAGCGTTAAGTTCCGCCACTTAACACGTAATGCCTCCAGAGCTCGGCGGAAAGTGGGGAACGGAGTGTCTTAACATTAGGTTCCCTCTGCCTACCCTGCCGTTTGCGGGATACAGCGTGGTGTTGATTTAATTTGATTTAAAAAATAATTTATACAGTAATAACATCTGGGTATTATTTATGTTTTAACTGACTTCTATAACAGGAGGAGGTTATCAATTAGATTGTATTATTTTTATGGTTGTTTCCTCACTCAGGACTTTTGACTAGGTGAACCTATTTCGATAGTTCCTTTTTTATTTAAAAACTAGAGCTTCCTGTGGGGTCCCATTTTAATATGGTCCATTTCGGACAATGGTATCCATGAGAATCATATAAGACTTAAATTTAGATTTAGGATGTGCGCGACAAATGGACAAATAACTTAATATCCCGCCAACCGATTTAGATGATTCTTTCTTTATTGAGGATGATACAATTCAAGGGTTGTTTAATGAAATTGAAGAAGTATAATTATTGATTAACATTAGAATTTAAAATTTAGGTGTACAATGTTTATCCATGTTATCTTGAAATATCTACATAATAGATATGTATATTATTATAAATTTTTATGAGAACAAATACGTAAATTTTTGTAAATTTGTTGCTTTCTACAAAAATTTACCTACAATTTTTTTTTACATTTTTAAAGCGTTATTCCACACTTAAAAAAGGAAAATACTTTTAAAAATTTTTAAGTTCAAAATTTATATATTTTCTGACAAATATTATACTACAACTTTTTAATGTTAAAAATTAAGGTTAAGCTTTTATATATTAATAAATAGGCGTTACGTATATGCTACAAAAAGGTTTTATATATTACATGATTAGCATTAAAACTGGTTATTTAGAGAGTTGAATGATATATCTTAGACAATGCTGTCAATTCAACAATACTCACTTTCACTGTTTGACTTATCAAAGGAAATAAATTAACAAGAGTTTTGAGAGAGCTTGGTCTGAAAAACATATATAATAATAGCTCTTAAAATCACTGTGTAATTAGATTCATTATAATTTAGATGTTAATGTAGACGTTGCTTATGGCAATGGTTGTAAAAGTATTACGCATCGTAATTTATGGCTCTGTGGTCGACGCCTCTAACACTGAAAGCTGTACAAATCCATTGTCATGTGGAATTTTTAATTTAAAAATTAAATAGTAGTTCAATAATACTATTTTTATTAATATATTGCAAATTACATGCCAAGTTACGTGTCGGCGTTAAGTTACGCCACTTAATACGCAATGCGTCCATAATTCACCGGTAAGTGAGGAATGGAACTGTCTGAATTAGGGACAGATTGTCTCAACCCTAGGTTCCCAGGGAACCTTGGGTCTGCCTACTCTGCTAAGAGCGTGAAGCAAGTTAAAAAAATACATTATTTTAAGTTACAAACATATTATAAATTTAATTGTTAAAGCTAAATAAATACATCATAATAAGTGAAGTCTTCAAGTAGAAATATACGCATTCAATGTCAGTAATGCTTTTTCCAGTAGACGAATGCGGATATGAAGTTTTTTTTTTTGAATCAGTCTGGAATGCTTACATTCACTTCTCTGTTGCTATAAACGTACATTATCATGTTCGTTTAATTAAAAAAAAGTATTAGATAATAATAATTAATAAAACTTCGGCCTTATATTACATAATCTGCAATTATAATTTGAAATATGAATTTATGAATAGTAATTTGGAATATGAAAATGTCGTCATATTGGAATTAGTTAATTAATATAATTAAGTTATGATACACATGAAGCACAAATAACGTGAAGCTGGTTTATTATTAAATATAATATTCCTTTTTATTTTACTATTTAGCACACAATTCAAATATGTATGAAAATCAACCTTTTTATTTGAGACTGTGGATTAACTAAATAATTTCTAAATTTATTTCGATGTCTCTGTTAATGTGTTCGTCGTTACTAAGTACACATATAGGTATCAACTTTTTATTGCATATATTATGTCAAAATAATAAATGACGACTAACGATGACGATAATGAAGATGATATCGTGGCACAGAAAAAAATATCTACCGAACTGTTTTATTTTAGGTGTAGAACACATAACATTTTTAAACAATCTTATTCATCATCATCCCGCGCACAGCAGAGCAGGCAGAGGAAACCTAGTGTTAAGACAATCCGTTCCCCACTTTCCGCCAAGTTCTGGATGCATTTCGTGTTGAGTGGCGTTATATATGGTACATAACATTTGTTTATCACAAAAATGCCTAGTGAGCCTACATCCCAGGTAAATAGAAAATGTACTTTTACCTCATTTACAAAAAAAAAAGTTGTTCTTGATATTGTAAGCATTAAGTACTATTTAATAAAATGCAATACGACTCACCATACATACAAAACTTTTTTTACCATAACTATCATTCATAAATTATAAGTAAATCGGGATAGAAGTTTGAAACCGTCTCTGTTTTACGGTATAATAATTTTACGGTATAATCCCACATTTTCACGGGTTATTCCAAGTACTGTGAGAAATATTTTTTTATTACTTTAAATTTCAAATTAGTTACTAATGATTTCATAAAAGTACAAATATGTATATTCGTAAGTTGTGAATAATTATTTTGAAGACTTAACTGCCTTATATAGCTGTGGTGCACCAAAACGATATCAATTATGTATAGTGATGTTTTTCTATAAAAAACATTTTATATTGATATCCATCGTCATTGAACGTTTTATTTAAAACTGTAATAAATAGATAAGTACTAAATTAAATACTCATTATTTAATTATTTCTTTCCCGCTTTCCTGTGAAAGAATCTCACTATTTAAAATGTACAAAAATCTTACTTTATACCAAAAATTTATTATCTATATAATCCTATGTAAAGTAATTTTTAATTTTTACTAGATATATTTACAGAGAGAGAGAATATGTTAACAATAAAATGAATTACTTTTGTCTTATAAACATAAACTTTTACAAGTTATTTATAGTGGAATTGATAATATGACATAGTATTCCCTGTTAATTTATGTATATCTAATCAGAAGATAATCTCGGAAGGAGTGACAAACATTTCACTGACTATATATAACTTTAGATTTCAATTGTCAAAAAGCTATTTTTTGTACTTATAGCACTAGCTACATGATTCTTTTCATGTGAATAGTCTAATGGAATAAATTACCAGTTGCCAGCTCATACTCATTTACATCGTCCGTTAAATATTTGTAATCTGTACTAATACTACTGTCACATTGACAGTTTTTTTTCTTCCAGTCTGGCAAGTGACAAGTGACAATTGACATTAAGGAAACAAAAATATTCTTCTACAATATAAACATGTGAACATCACGATGTTGTCGTCGGCTTTTCTTGAAAGATAATCTTTACATTTGAATGTTCTATTCTATCCAGAATAATGATAATTGCATTACAGACGTTGATATTCTTCCGAGAATCCCTTTTAACTGTGATAGATCGTTTTCTTAGACCATACTACAAAAGATTAACTTTTAAATTTAAAGATGAAGATATTAGCGATGTTGATTCCGATGACCACGTTTACGCAGACTATGATGATGAGAAAGGCGTTGTGTTTTATCCACCAGTGTACGCACAAAGATATGCAGCGGTTACAGACTGTCTTATGGATGAACGATGGTGTGGCGAATTTAAAAAGGTCTGGATCGAACTATAAAAAATATTTATATATATATATATTTTTTATGTTTAAAATAAATTTTATCGTATTACCTGTATCTCTGGTTTTAGATAGTAGATTTTGGATATAATGATATGAGTTTTATAAAATACCTAAAAGATATACCAGGTGTTAAACATATTCTTGGTGTTGATCTTGAAACAATACCACTGCGTTGTTCATCAGATCTACTCGGATGTGACCAGTATGTAATAAAGCGAGAAAATCCTTTACAAGTTACAGTAAGCACACTTCTGTTTCCTTTAACTTTGTTATATCACTTAAAACTATTATTATTATATTAACATCCAATTATTTCAGCTATTTCAAGGGAATGCAGCTGATCCAGACTATAGACTAATAGGATGTGATGCAGTAGTAGCTATTGAAATGATAGAACATATGCTTCCACATGATTTAGAAAGAATTGTTCACACTATATTTGGTTTTATAAAACCTAGAATAGCTGTCATTACAACACCAAATGGAGATTTCAATGTTTTATTTAAATCATTAGAAAAGAATGGTCTTAGGCGATTAGATCATTTCTTTGAATGGAGTAGAGAACAATTTAATGATTGGTAAAAAAACTTTTTATCTAAATAATGAGACTATATATGTAGAAGGTGTTCTGCATGGGATTGATTCACACAAGGGTATGAACTCTTTAAATTTCCTGGCTCTGACAACAACATAATGTGGCATTGAGTTCTATCACTTAGCATATTAAGTTTTAAAAATTGGTCAAAAAGATGGGACTATGAATTATTTTATTTCTTACCTCTGATAACAACAAAAAGTATGGCATTATGTTCCTTCCACCACTGTCCAATATATTCCGATACATATGTCTGAAATGTGATTTTCGAAAATTGTTCAAGAAGTGGGATAGGCACGGTGTTAACACTAGGTGACCTGTCGGCCCTCCTAAATGTGAATTTTGGTTCATACTGAACCAAAATTCTTTTTTCAGGTGTAGTAACATAGTTACTCGGTACCCACAGTACACTGTCACATGTAAAGGTATTGGCCCTGGACCTTCTGGCACTATCCATTTGGGTTGTTGTAGCCAACTTGCTTTATTTGTCGCTAAGGAATACCAAAAACAACCAGACCTCAATTTAAATAGTTTGGCTTTAGTTGCAAGTAAGTCTATTTTATTATAATTTGTAAAATGTTTGTGGCGAGCCAGCTTAAGAAATGCTATATTTTGCAAATGCCACAGTAGTTAAACTGTCTATGTGATGCAAGCTTTGCCCGCCACAATCTTTCAACTAATCTGCTTATAGTCTCAAGACTGATTCACGATTCACGTCTCAAGACTGAGACACGATCAGTCACTCAACACATAACACCTTCAGAATTTGCGAGAAAGCGGGGAATGGAGTGTCTTAACACTAGGTTCCCTCTGCCCACCTTGCAGTGTGCAGGAAACAGCGTGAAGGTGATTTTTTTCTCTGGTAAATAGGTACAGGGCGACGTTAAGATTCGCCACCTAGACACACAATGCCTAGAAGATTTGGCGAAAAGTGGGGAATGGAGTGGCTACACTCGATTTCATTATTTATTTTGTTTCAAAAAGTATATTATTTTTATTTTTTGCAATATCCCCTTTGTTCTAATTGTATTAGGCTTTTATAAAATAATTAAAACTGTGCTTTCACTAAAAGTGGTCAACATAAATACAGTATTCTATAGTTGTCATTTATAATTTTTCAGAACAACCAAGTGGAGCTGATTTAATGAATTTTGAAGGTTGGGAAAGTCCACATACTATTGGTGATAATAACATGCTTTGCATTGAAAATAGGTAAGTTATATTAACTCATTTATGTGTCAATAGAATTCAAGGGAACTATAATGTATTGGTTTGAGTATACTTACAGTTTTTTTTATTATTGAAACTTGCATTTTTTTTATGGTCCTGGTGGTATATCAATATTTATCATTCAATTTAGTATAATTCTCTACACTTGGTGATCACTTGGTTTCACACAGTTCTGCTTCTTGAACGTAAAACTATTATTAATAAAATTGGCATAACTATAATTATTTACATATAAATAAAACCATCTCTCATTCCTAGTGTGGAATCTTATACACAACTCATATTAAAGCAGCAGTCTCATATGACCGTAATACTCACATCTCCCTCTTTTTCTTTGGAATCTATGGAATATAAAGATAAAATGTTACAATGTAATATGGATTTTGAATTTGGAAAGAATTTTCTGATGTTTGATGAGGAAACTTTACATAGTGTTTTGATACCAAGAAGAAAAAGAATAAATAGAGTTTATATGATAGAAGATGTTGCAAGCAGGTGTGCTGCGATATAATAAAAATAATATGTATAATATATTAGTATGTGTAATTTTTTTAGCTTCACGCTGTATCCCTCACAACGCATAGTAGGTAGGGTCAACCTGGGAACCTAGTGCTAAGACAGTCCTTCCTTTTGAGACACTTCCATTCCCCACTTTCTATTATTTTGTTGTTTCATAATATTTTCTTTTGTGTAGTTTCTACATTACACCGAATGGGGATCGAACCCACAACCAGTCGGTTTGACAGTCACACTTCGTGCCGCTGCGCCACGACTGGCCTCAAGTTAATTTTTAGCTGCATAGTAATAATCATATTTTATCATATTAAAATTTCATAAATATTATACTTATTAAATTTTTTTTTCTAGATTAAATTGTACCACACTACAAGTCAAGAAATTTTCTAAGGCTACTCAAAATTTATTAGCTAAAAACAAAATGGATGCCTATGCACATACGAGAGAAGTCGTAGATGAAATTAGACATTTGACAAAAATGCTTAATTTTAATAGAGACAACAGAAATAAAGAAATACAAAATGAACATATATGGTATAATATAAATTGGGGAGAGAATGCGCCATATTGGAACCAATACTATAAAATTATAAGGGAATATAACTATCCGTTTGAGGTATTTTTTAATTACATATATATATGTATATTAAAATAGGGCGTTCCTTCTTGCTCCACTCGCCGACCCCTTGCTTGCTGATCAAAAAAAAATATTTTAATGTTCATTGAACCTTACATATCTTAACCCTTTGCACTCCAGCGGATTCACTTTTACGTTATTAATTTCGCAAATAACGGCGACAACGGAGTGCAAAGGCTTAATTAATAATATTATAGTTTTAAAATGTTCATATTGTTTTTTTTCAACTTTTATGATATAATTTTGAAATGTATTTTTCATTTACTTTCAGGTTAAATCAGAGGAGTGTCGGATTTTGGATACAATATCCGAAGAAATAAGCAGACTAGTGGACAGCGGGTTTAATGAATTTTATGTTGACACACATAAGCTAGAAATACCTGTGGACCATCTAATGGATGTAGTTGAACATATCACAACTGATACTGATAAAGTGAAGTGAGCATTGAAATATACATTTTGTTTAATAAATTTTCTTTCCTTTTGTGAATTGAAATATTGCTTAGATGGGATTATATAATTATTAATTCTTAATTTAATATAATAGAAAAAAATATATTACTTAGTTTATAATCTAAATAAATTATAAATCTAAATAAATTATATAGTGTATCAAAAATTTAACTTACCTTGAGTCTGACTGTAAACGCAATGGTTGTGAATTGATAACCATTTTTGAGAATTAATTATTAGTATATTAACACCGGGGTCCCTCTGCCTACTCTACTGTATTATATCGCATACAACGTTAACCAACTAACAAAATATTTCTTTTCAGGGACATATTAGAATGGAATGGTTATGAGATAGTCGATGATGTATTGATTTATTCACGTCTGGCAATAGATAATGTATCAGAAGTGCAAGAGGAGTGGCAGGATGTAGACAACTTGTCTGACGTAAACAGTCATTTTGAATTTTCTTTTTAGTTCATTTTATGATCGTGGTCGTAGAGCAACATTTTTTCATGAAAACATATAAACATGCACATTTAATTTTGATTTATTTGAATATAATCATATTTCTGTATATTAATTTAAAATGATTCAGATTCATTCTTTTTTTGTATCTGGTTGTACTAATTAGAATTCGTTTATTTGTTTGTTAAATTAATAGAACATTTCATGTAAATTGTACTTTTCTCTATTTTATCTTTTCTCTATTTTATCTTTTCTGTTGAAAAGAGAAATATGAGAGAATTGAGAAAAGTGAAATTTAAGAGAATGGTAAGAACAACTTACGAATTAAATAAAAAGACTACTATTATCTATGTTTGACAAGATTAAATAATTTATTAAAATAAAAAAATATGTTACATTAAACGTAAAATATTGTTTTTTTTTAACACATTAAATTCAATTTACACTTCCACTTACAGATTTCATATTAAAATATTGAACTATATTTAGGTTTTTTTGTAGTATATTATTATGTATGAAGACTGATATACCCAAAGTCGTTTGATTAGAGAATTTCGCAGTAAGAGACTAGGTTCATAATTAGATTTTATTTTGTGATATCAAGCATACTTTGTTATTTGTATACGCAACTCTGGTATAATAATTAAAATGTGTTCAGTTTACACGCCTATTATTTTTGTTATGTTTTTGTAATTTCTAATTTGTACTATATATTTATCTATAACTTATGTTTATCATATTTTTGTATAATTTAGTTATTAATTGAAGTAATTGTAAGTTTTAAAAAATGTAACCGTTAGTCGTTTGTTTAGTTTAGTGTTTTACTTGTATTATCTGTGTAATCTTCTCGATATTGACAGTTTCATGAAAAAAGTATGTTTAAAAAACATCTGTGTAACAACCAACAGGTAATAAATTATTCGTCATACTCAGGTGTTTTTTTTATATCACCTTTCAAAATTTTGGTAAATAGAGAAAATATATATTATTTATTTAAAAAACTGGTGTATATAAGTTGCTTCTAATATCTTACCGAGTAATATTTTTAATAAAATAATTAAAATAATATGTATGTCACAAAAGCTTATTGTTAAAAACAAACAGGATCCTACTCTACTTAAGGCATTATTTTTACTGTTGTAACACAGTATTTGCTTTACAGTGGGGTTCAACAGAGGTACGTTCCTCAGTTTCAAACTCTAGCACGGTGGAACTGGACTCTTATGGTTAGTTTTAACATGATATTCTTATCTTCTTCTATCTTATATTTTAATCTTAGATATCGCCTCGGTGAAACGATATGTTATAATTTTTTTATATTGACCATCAAAACTTATAATATTTTAACATTTCATTGGATCACAAATTACCTGTACTAACAATTCCACATAAAAATTGAGCGAATTAAAATACTACTACTATTACTACTATTTTTCTCTTTAGAAGTTGGCTATGCTAATTTCAGAAAATACAGCGGCAGTTGGTAGGAGTTTTTCGCTGTTTTCATATTACAAATAGAATTTTCAGGACGATGTCTTCATCGACTCCTCGATCAAAAAATATACAGACTTAGATCCATAACCGATGATAGTATTACAACGGAGCTTGATCGCATTGTGTGTCGCTTAATGAAGCTTGCGCTTTACGCGACCAAAGCACAACAAAATCCGCCGCCGATGAGCTGGTTACAGCACAAGTTGTTCGATCTGCTCTCTCTTACAGAGAAAGCTATAGAAAGAAGGAGACGACAGTACTTTGAGAACTTTGCTTTAAAAGCTATTGAATATCGTGAGTGTATTTGTTCAAAATTCTAGTTTTTCTATAAAATTTTAGAAAGGCATACGAGATAGAGAAGCAGTCGAGGTGCAGGGGGCACAAGTGAAATTAAATGTTTAATATTTAAAAATATATCATCTGGCTCTGGTAACGAGGCAAAACGCTGCGTTGAGCTCTGCCATTCAGGCGGAAAGTGGGAATAAAGTGGGAAGAATAGGAACTGCACTTCCAGGTTCCATGTTCCATGTTCCTTTTACTTACCTTGATATAGCGTGAAGCAAAAAATAATAAAATAAAAAACTTTAAAGAGATGCGACATGTCCTATAATAATGTCTGTACGTTCAATCTCTATTTCAGTTCAGGGAAATGATTATTGCTTAATGTATATTTGTAATAGGATACACTAAATTCTGTTGTCTAACAGAAAATTTGTTTTTTTAGCCATTTAATATCTACTTACCAAATGTCCAGTTTCAAGGTAGTAAAATTACAGGTCATGGAGCGGATCATTTTCGTCCATGATTTTTAGTCCGTTGTAAGAACGTTTGAATTCGTTTTTTTTATTTTTCAAATCAATAAATAGATTATCATACCAGCTTTGTTTAACTATAAACGGGAAAACTGTGATTTTGATTTCTACTAGGGAGTGTGACTGAAACGCGATAGTTGTGGGTTCGATCCCGCTCGAGGGAATGAATTATTATTTCTTAATATTTTCATTTCTTCGCTCTGGCATCAAGGCAAAAAGCCCGGCGTTGAGATCCGCAACTCACACGCAGTGCCTCGAAAAATTCGGCGGAAAGTGGGGAACGACGTGACTTATCTCTATCTATCTATGTGCGGGATACAGCGTGCAGTTGATTTATTTTATTTATAAATGGGAAGACTCTGATTTTGATTTCTACTAGAGCGAATTAAATAATTTTATGCCGTTAACATCCTCTACTCGCAATGTTTTCAATGACGAAATGTCTGGACACTAGGTGCTCTCTGCTCACTGCTACTACATGAAACTGAATAAAAATGACAGCTTTTTCTATAGGTATTTTTTTTTAAGGTAAAGAAGATAAAACTGCCATTGATATTGAGGATCAAGTACAAATCACCGAGACTCCACTGTAAGCATTTTGTTTTAAGTTCCAAACAATTATTCTGAATACCTTAACTTCGAATATAAATCCTTTTTATTTTTACAGGAATGACATAATGGATAAGTATCAACACATGATCTCACCGTTAGGTATTTGAATATAATAATCGTAAATAATATATTTATTTTTTTAAGAATTGATATTATTATTATCAATCAAGTCAATTGTTTTGTGAACATAGTATAAATAGAACCCGTTTTTAATAATTATATAAGTTTTTAGAGCATATTTTTATTATCGTAAAATATTCTTAGATCAAATGGAGCTACAAGATTACGAAGACATGGAATTTGACAATGATAGCGTTTCCAGTGTTGAAGTTAATGGTATCTATATTTAATTATATGTTAATTTTCAAGGAAATTCTTGATTTGTCTAAACTCTAATTTATGCATAATTATTTAATTTATTAATATTATTTTAGAACTTGATATTAATAACAATAATCATGATTTACTAGAAAAATCAAATACTATTGATATAATATATCAAGATGAAGCATTGAATATTGAAAATTCTGATAGTCCACAATCAGAAACTTTACAAAGAGACGATTTGAAAATTATTACAAATTATAATATATTACCTGAAACAGATAGTCCTATAAATATGATACCACAAGTATGTATAGATTATTCTGATGAAATAAAATTAGTTGAAAGCAATAATAATAGTATGGCCATTGAAGAAACGACTACTCAAGATTATAAAAATTATAAAAATGAGAACCGCAACTTTTCAATTAAGATAAACAAATATAAATACAATAAGAGAACTAGCAAAATCTCGTTAAAAAATATTGCTAAGCTTAAAAAAGTTATAAGTGTCGAAGATGGAAATAAAGGAATAAAAACAAGAAAATATAAAAAGTTGCAATCTAAATTATCAAAGCCGGTACGACGTTTTTACATACATTTTTTGATAATGTTTAAACATTTGTCATTTATCATATTATATGTTGAATTAAATAGTTTTTGTATTTAACTTGCAGATTCCTGATAGCTTAGTCAATTTATGTAACATGGAAGAAAATGAAGACCTAAAGGAAAACAATCGAAATGTTTTAAACAACACTGGTATTCATACTGTATCTAATAATGAAAACTGTTTATTTATATCTATAGTTACAGAAAGTGACGAAGAAACTATAACTTTACGCCGCAATATAGGCACTGATCCGGAAGTTAACTATGATGTAAATAATGAAACGGTTTCAGAAACAGTTATTAATATAACAAAACAGGACAGCTTTGAAAATGTGCAATCACAAACTATATTTATTTTGGGTAAGAAAATTGTAGATATAATTTTATATAAAAATATTACAATTCATCTTGCATTCACACTTGCTTTTATATTTGTGTGATTTATAGTTTTTATATAATACAATAATGGGCGAAAACATTAAACGATCAGGAAGCTCATCTGTAAGACATTTTTAACCATTCAAATGAGCTTGTTGAATTTTCATACAAGTATGCTCAACGTAGATCATATTATATGTATTTATTAAAATTATATCTCCAATAGTTCGATATGTATTTATTATTAATTTTATTATTTACTAAATATTTATAAACTCAAATTTTATTTCAAATAGATTGTATATAAAATGTACCTATAAATTATTTTTTAGACGTAAATCAACCGAGCACATCAAAAGGTGTTCGTAATTTAAGTACTGATGTTCAATGTGGTCCTGATCTTAATTTAACTTGTGCTTTATCACCTGTAGCATCTTTAATGAAAACACCAAAATTGTTTAATAATGGAATCAAAATTGATGATTCCTTCGGCAATATATTTACTCGCAAAAAAACTTGTGAGTTTGGCATGTGTACAGAAAACATTGACAATAATATTAATACATCAAGAGGTATAGGGATAAAAATTAAGGATTCAGATGTCAATTTCCATGATAAAATAGGAGTTCAATCAGAAAAAACGCCAGAAAATCTAATAGGTGACAAAGACTTAACAATTGAAACAGAAGTACTTAAGCAAATTTTACCGAAAAATGATGATTCAGTCTTCGAATTTTGTTCGAACAGTGTAGGGAGCCTACAAAAATCATTGCTTGGTTGTTCATCAATAAACACTAGTATATCTCAAGTTCAGTGTCAAAATTATATAGATAATACTGTATCAAAATTACGGAAATCAAAAATTATAACGCGGGAATTAGTACATGGCGGTGTGCACATCCACAGTTTCAAAGATAAAATGGTTTCTGAAGATGTTATTTATCAAGGTGAATGGAAAAAAACTCCTAAAAATATCGCTAAAAAACAATCTAATGAAACTGCTAAGACAAAAAAGAGAATGATTCCGAAAAGTAAAATAATTCACACGAAAGATAAAACCACTGTTAACAACTCTATGGTAAATAAAAATTGCCGTTTTCCCCAAAAATCAGTCCCGAAATTTAAGAATAACGAAATAAATAATAATGTACATAAGGTTTTAAATATTGATTACCAGAAAACAAAATCTGTTAACAAAATACCAACCGCAGTACGAGTTGATAAAACCATAACAAGGGTACGCTATGGGTTTATTTAATTCAATATATTTTACACTTAATTTAAATATTAATAATGTTAATATATTTTCTAGGTTGTTTCGAAGATAACTATAAGGTAAGAGGTTATACAGTGGTAGTTGGAATACTCTTTGAATTATAATAAATATAAACATAAAGTATATTAAAAACATATTTAATATCTATATTTATTAATGTATATTATAGAATATTTTATTTTACAGGACACGTAAAACAAAAAGTATCAAATCCTTTGCGAACAAAAAAACAACAAAGTATAATTATATCGCCAAAAATGATGTTGAAGTTTACAAAGAAAAATTAAAAAATTACTTACCACGATATTTGAGAAGAAAAATGCAAAATATGAAGGAGATAAATAATACAAAAGTAAAAACTGACACAGATAACAAAACAAAAAACATCAATTATAAAACTGAGAATCAAAAAATTGCCAAGAATTTATTAAAAGTTCAAGATAATGTGCATCATCATGTTGACTATCTAGTGTTTCAGAATGTAGAACCCAGTGTTGATAAAGAATTGATTTTGTTAACTGAACAAACGGATACTGTATTAAAATATGAATGCAGTCCACAATCACACAATAGTTCTACTTGTTCTTCACCGAATAGTGTAGCAACAGTGCGTCCTATAGCACAAAATAGAGTTGTAAATAACCATAAAAATAATAAATTAGAACAAGGTAATTCTGTTTTAAAATCAGAAATCACTTCGTCAAAATACAAATATCAAACACATTACAAATTCAATAAAAAACCACAAATGGATTTAACACCAAAGGCTCATAGTAATAAAGAAAACATTCCACAATCTTCAAAAAATATAATTTCTAAGATGAACAAAACCACAAAAACAAGTAAAAGTATATTTAAAGGCAAAACTAAGAATGTGCTTATGCATAATAATGAACACGTTTCGATAAAATCTTCATCTACAAAATTTTCTAAACGACCATTAAAAAAAACTTTAGTGCCTTTGAAATCTCGGAATAGTAATGAAAAAGACTCAAGCATAAATGATTGCTCCAATTCTAAGGATATATTATTAAAAGATAATATTAATATTGAAAGTGAAATCCTCAGCACCTCTACATCGGACGCAAATGATAGTATAGATGAATTAATATCTCTTAATAATGAGATAAATAACGAAAATTCTTTTCAAAACGATTATACTGAAACACCTGAACAATCAGTTCATGATACAACGAGTAGCATAATGTCAGTCATTAGAAAATTACTTCAAGAAAAAATACAGTTAACGGAAAATAATTCGAAAGATAGTCTTATTTCTAATTCTGATACAGTAATTTTAAATAAAAATGAACCAGATAGAAGTATTAATATCAGTTTATCACCCGTAAGCATAAAAACGGTTGTAGCTAACGAAGATTGTATATTAGAAAGCGAATTGGAGGCTGTAGATGCTTCTGATGATAACAATCAAAATCAATCTCTTTGGAGCTACACCGAGATAAAAACACCTATCATGGAATGGGACTCTGTTTCATATATGTCTGTCGCTTCCACCTCTAACTCAAAATTTTCAGAATATTATTTAGCTGATAACGAACTTGATAGCACTTTATTGCCACAACCGGATCATTTGGTAACCGCTAACTCAGTACAAAAAATTTTTGAGCCAAAAGAAGAAAATAAAAACTCAGTAAGTTATTGTTTTCAGCTTCACGCGGTATCCCGCATGAAGCACTGTAGGCAGGAATCTAGTGTTAAGACACATCGCTCTCCACTTTCCGTCGAAATTCGGAAGCATTTCGTGTTGAGTGTCGACACTCAGCGCCCTTTGCCTCCACACCAGAGCGAAGAAATGAAAATATTATATATTTAATTTCCTCGAGTAAGAATCGAATCCAGAACCTGTTACGTTTACAGATGCTTGTGCGCCACTGCAAAAATATTAGTGCTTAACAGTTAACAATAGTTAACGCGAAATAGAAAATAAATATATTTTACAGAAAACAATATGCGATATTGATACATATTATCAAATGAAATGGTAATATGTATCAATATCCCAAGTATAAATTTATATTTTGTTCTATTCCCAGGTTGCAAGTGAATTTTTAGAAACACTTAGCGGATTCTCAATAAATGCAGAGACATTACTCAGCGATAACGTTAACTTGACCGATTCTGAAATAGGCAGCCTTGCGCTTACCTCAGCAAGACTGACGGTATTTTTTTTATAATTACTAAAATTAATTCGTTCTCTTTAATTTAAAATTTGATTTAGATAATATTGTATAGGCGTCAGAAGAATTATTATTTGCATCCGGCCGCTCGTCTGATACTTACGAGTCGTGTTTCTTTGACGAAGACACCTATGTACCCAATTGGCTATTTGAGGCAATGAGCCAACAACAATCGGTAAGAATTATTGACATTATAATAAATAAAATAAACCAACTTCACGCTGTATCCCGCTTACAGATAGATAGGCAAAGGTAACCCAGTGTTAAGACACTCCGTTTCCCACTTTCTGCGTAATTTTTCGAAGCATTGGTACTAACATTTTCTTTGTGAATATATCATAAAGACTAGATGAATAGTACTACATGGCTAAAACTCAACGTCAACCATTGGGCTGGCGATAAGTTGGCTGGCAGGGGCCGCTAAACCTATGGTACAGGGTGTGCAATGCACAGGGGCCCCGTCATCTCAGGGGGCGCCGCGGAGCTCCCTCGCAGGGTCAGGTCTAGAGGGCGCCAGGGTTTCATTGCACACAGGCGCTACACGAGCTAGAGCCGCCCCTGAGTTTTGGCTGCATTTCATCTTATCTGTATAATGATCTTGTTATTATACGAATCTTATCCATTACAATTTTACGATTAGGATTTAATATTACTATAAAAATAATTATGTTTAAAATCAGAATGAAGAGTTAGATGCACTGGATGAGCAATTAGGAGAAGTACTAGACGCTAATGGTAATTTGCTCGAGCCAGGCGTAGGGGCAACATCTGGCGCTGGCGATGGTAAGGACATCCACAGCGATCATTCTCAAGATAGCTCTGGTAGAGGAACTTCCTTAAGTTCTACTGCGTCATCTGGACCAGAAAACGAGGTATTGGATTGAGTAAAACTGAAATTTTATTAATCCGTTTTAGATAATTATGTTTGATGGCTGCTTTAGTATCTGGGACTGATAGTCATTTGATAACCATATTAACTAAAGCCAATTAAAAACTAATAATTTCTCTGATGGTTTTTTCGAAACAATGAAGCTTCTTGTAAATAATAATAATAATTAGCTTCACGCTGTATCCTGCACACAGCAGGGTAGGCAGAGAGAACCTAGTGTTAA
>DWAO01001407.1:0-19114 GCA_018230605.1 Heliconius congener
CGGGACTCGAACCCGCGCCTCTTGGAAACCGACCAGGCGCTCTGACCACTAAGCTATACATTCTCATCGAGCTACGTCGAAATTTTTATAAATATAAAAATTAAAAGAATAAAATAGTATTTTAAAAAGCTCGATCTAAATAGAACAATTGTTTTTCAGACTAACCGTAGAGCAAGTAGAAGAGCTATGGCAGTGTCTGGTGGCGCGCGGGTCGAGCGAGTGCGCGGACTGTCTGTACTCGTGGCTGCTGTCCCACACCAAGTCGCCGGACCAGCACGCGTTGGGGCTGGACGCGCTACGGTTCCTGTATGTGGAGAAAATGCCCACTTTAGACCCTGAGGTATGGATGTCATTCATTTTTAAATGGTCATTAAATATACTTAGATCTGTCCATCCATCCGGACTCCTCGTGACAAATTGGCACAGCGCCTGATTTTAAGTGCTAATATTCGATTCTTACTCTTATCTATAATTCCCTGATAACATGGCAAAGCGGAACTATTATTTATATTTAAAGTTTATTTAATATGTGCAATTTATATATTTCAATATTATAATTTATTTATTTATCATTTATATACACACATAAAATCATACATACATTTAATAGGATTTATATATTTTATAGTAAGTATTCGTATTTAGTATATTTATATAAAAGCGCTCGCTGCCGTCGACCGAACTGGTAAGGCGTTCTAACATTCACGCCAACCCCCTTGTCGACGGCATATTTTAATTATAACAGTCGATGCTTGCCACTTGCGCTTTCCATACGTTCCAGTGTTTTCTTTATTATTTTCTTCCATATCAGTATTTATCGTGTTTTCTTTTATTTATATGTTTATGGTTGACTTTTATATAAACTGTGTCGTGATTTACTATTTGTATTCAAACTACATGTACTTTAAAGTGGTGTTGAATATACTCAGTGTAAACCATTTATTCATCTCCATCAACACTACATACAATGTAAATATTTTCAATAGACAATCAGTATAATGGGATTGAGTCTCTACCAACAATTATGCAACCTGGCACGCATGCTGCTCGGCGCGGGGGACTCTAGAGACGCGGCGCACCTCCACACTCTCGCCATGGATCACCTCTGGAAAATTGCGCTCAGAGCTAACAGCACAGGTGATTTCTTTATTTTATATAATCTAGGACATCTTTTTTCGAGTAAAAAATCGAGTTATTTGGCAACGGACAAGAGTTCAATAATTTTCGTTCTAACCGTCCGTCCTGACCTTATTTTGTATCCAATAGTATACATGCATTTTTGATGTCAACCGATTGATGTTATATGATGTTGTTGTGTTTCACCAAAAAAATCTAAAGATCTATAAACTAAAAAAATGTAGCATCGAGTTGTTAATAAGTAAACGTTTACAGTGGTTTGAAGACCAAAAATGAGTTTTTGTTAAAACTTGATAGTAAAATATTCTCAGAGGAAAACAGAAAAATATTTTTTACGGTATAAAAATATTTATTTATTGTTTTAGATGTCTCCATGGGCGCAATACAGTATTTAAATAGCTACTATATGGGCCAGCAGCTTCAACAAGAAGATGACTTTGTATCTAAATGCATGTTCCACCTGTCGTCGGCAGCCGAAAGGCTTATATCTAAAAACGAGGATGACGACGGAACTCCGCTTTCACCGAGTGTGACGATAGATGGAAGCAAGGAATCTGAAAAAGCTGCAGATAAACAAAACATATATGAGCATATGACTGAAGAAGCGGCTTTGCAATGTATACAAAGGGCTCTTCTACTTTTAAAAACTCATTTGGACACTTTTAAAAGAAGGTGATTTATATTTGCTAATTAAAGTTTCTGTGTATTATTTTAGTGTTATTTCATGTTATGTCAATTTAAAGTCATGATATTGTATATAAAACTTATTAGTGAATAAATACAGATACAAATATGCTTGCAATCTGTAATATAATGTAGCTGATTAAGAGGGCGTGGTTACGTACGTCGCATTGAATCAATTTTGAAGAGTACTTCGCTGAGGAACTTCACGAGTAGTGTAGAGGGCGCCTTGTGATTTTTTTTACTCTTGATAATTTTCTTCCTCATTAGGGATGCACAATGCGCAACAGTTCGGAATGTCTAAATTCATGGCGGCCACGACTACTGTATCGGCGATATAATATAGAGTTGTGAATGATCTCAGATACGCGTACCACCTGCGCCGCTGGGCGCTGGCGGAGTCGGGCGCGTGGGAGGGCGGCGCGAGCGGCGCGGGCAGCGTGCGCGTGACGCTGCAGCCGGCGGGCGCGGGCCCGCGCGCCTCGCTCGCGCTGCACCACTCCGACCTCGTGGCGCACCTGCGCGCGCACGTGCACGTGTGGTGGGAGAGGCAGGTGGGTGCCCGCGTCTGATTGTGCGGTCTGGTGTTCCCCGCTCTCCCGAGAGGAACTGCGACGTTGAGATCCCCTTCTCAACACGCCGCTGTGTCCACAAATGTGAAGATCAACTTAGACATCGCGGATTGTATTTTTGTGGAATGGATATTTTTATTCTTTTGTATTTATATTGATCTATATTGTAACTCATGTAGAACAAATCAAGAACTTCATTATATTATAAAACCTGAAAGTTCTTGTGCAACACCCAATACTGGAAAGTACTATAAAGGAGTAAGAAAATTGGATTGTGGTAGCTTTGGCAGTTACTAGGCAGATAAGGTGCATAAAATAATACATAATTTTCGTTAAATTATAAAGCTTGTCACCTGCCTCAAATCTTAATTAATTACAAGAAACAACGAATGAAATGCAGCAAAGTTACAATAAGAACGAGTTTTATAAGCTAAGCAATTTAATAAATACTTCATTTAATAGATTCAAGGAGAAGAAGGCGTTACGGCATTATCGACTGATGGACCTCTTAGAATGATCACTCAAGGCCAAGAATTGACCATTGATTATGATGAAAGAACTCTCTATGATATGGGGTTTAAAGATAATCAGGTTAGTAATTTAACAAAACATAATTTGCTAATAAGCTTAACGCCGTATCCCGCACTCAGCAGGGTAAGCATAGGGAGCCTAGTGTTAAGACACTCCGTTCTCCACTTTCCGCCGGGTTCTGGAGGCATTGTGGGCGGAATTCAACGCCGCGCTTTGCCTCGACACCAGAGCGAGGAAATGAAAATATAAGTATTTAATTTTATCGAGTGGGGATCGAACCAACAACCAGTCCATTTTACAGTCACATTTTATGACTCTGCGCCATGACCAGCCATTAGTCTTGATCATGTTTTATATTTATGAAATAATATATAAAATTTATTCACTTACATACCAATTAAAGCATTTATCAATTGAATAAGTAAAGTACTTTAAGGCTTACACAATTCCACTCCAGCTAGTATTCGTGTCGGTGGGCGTGGGCGGGCGGGGCGCGTGGGCGGAGTGGCCGTCCGCGCAGCCGGCGCCGGCGCGCGCGCGCCTCCCCACGCACCTGCTCCTCGACCCCACATACTTCCACCACCTTTTCACGCTCATGCAGGCACTAGGACAGATGAAGGAACCTGGGACTGGAGTACGTTATTTTATTTGTTTTAGTTGTCCGAGTCAATTTCGCTATGTTTCGAACATAATTGACTAATGACTTCTTACAACCAGTGAAAAATTAATGTGAAACGAGGTTTAATATTCTATTGCACTATCACTATATTATATTATATTCACTATAGTGAAAATTAAAAAAGTACATATTGAGCTTCTGAAATATTTTTTTATATGTATACTTTCGTTATTTAATAACAATAATAATTTATAATATAGGAGCCTGTGGCGCACACGAAAGCTCAACTTTTGTCAAGACGTGTGTGGGACATCCTTCAGGCTGTACCGCTTAATCCAACTCTATTGGAAGCATTTCAAAATCCCACCGAGAGCAAACTCCCGGAGTTGTTAGATCCCACGAGTCCACAAAAACTTATGTATTCCTTACATATAATAGACAAATTAAGTTCAAATAATAATGGGTCAAATATAAAAGAAACCATGACCTTAGACAAAATTGAAGAAAAAGTGAACGTTGAAAATTGGAATGAACTGTTTATTAAGAAAGGCGGATTGCGGTTACTCTACGATATTATGATGTCAGGTTAGTACAAAACGAATTTTATCTCTAAATGACCATATTAATGTAGTTCGTTATAAGTTGTTTGTAAGTAAAAAAAAATCTAATGTAATGATAAATTTTTAAAGAAAATAATTATAGTTATTACTATAGGTGTTTTACAAAGAAGCGACGACAGCGAGTGGCGTCAGGACTGTCTCGCGTTGTTGCTACAATTGCTCTGTCGTATTGGCACTCTACCTACTTCAGAAGCAGGACAAACTCCGAAATTACATCCAGTTAGTTTAAGATAAATTTGTTACTAGTATTAATTTATTTTTATGAGGATTTTTTTTTATTTTTAAAGTTTTATTTTAACCCATTGGAAAGAAAGATACGTATTAAGAAAATATATAAAAAATTGAACGTATTGGGATTTGAATCCGCGCCTCTTTGGAAACCGTCCAAGCGCTGTGACTAACTAAGTATACGTTATCATTGAGCTACATCCAAATTCTTATACGCTTCTAATCCCGCTACGTTCACAATTTTATACGTTTTCTTTTTCTAGTGTGAACGTTTTATTGGGTTTTTAGTGTTTAGAGTCGCTGGTATTTACATTCAATCTGCGACAATGCAAATAGCACTAGCTTATTATATTTATACGATTCTCAACAATGTTCCCTTATAAATATTTATTTTTAAACATTTATTCCACCTTTGTAAAAAACATTCGTTTATTACATTGAAAATAATTCCAGGCTTTACTATCGTTGATGAACGTGGAGGAAACTACAGAGAGGCTAATATCAATACTGTGCGAGGCGGCGACGATGAAGGAGCCCACCACGTACAAGACAGGGTTCTGGGGCCGAGCGCAGGTGGTGCAGCACGCCATGCGGCTGTGCGTGGTGTGGGCGCGCGGCGGCGGCGACGCGGGCGCGCTGGCCTGGTCGCTGCGCCGCGCCGCGCCGCGCCTGCTGCTGGACGACGCCGACCCCGCCGTCAGTACTGCCAGCCTCATACGAATTGTATACGAATTGAAAAAATTACAACAAAAAAAAAGGCTTTTCACGAATAAAATGTAGAAATTGGCTTTGAAAGTTTAGTTTTTAAATTTCGCCACTCAACACCCATTGCCTCCAGAACTCGCAGAAAGTGGGTAACGGAGTGTATTAACACTAGGATCTTTCTGCTTACCCTGCTCCGTGCGGGATACAGCGTGAAGCTGATTTAATTTGATTTGATTTAATTTTTTACTAATAAATGGTTTCGTAGTTGTAAATGATTGATTTATGTATAAAATATATTTAAATTATCGTTGTATATTTTCATGTATCAGGTGCGGCGTGAAGCAGGCAGCGCTCTTTACCGGCTGTGCGCAGGCGGCGAGGCGGGCGTGCTGGCGCCGCTGCTGCAACTGCTGCTGCAGCACCTCCCGCGAGCCGCCGATATGAGACCACATAACCATCATCATCATCATGAGGTAACACTTAGTGAAAGACCGAAGCCGTCAAACTCTATCTACTGTGGCCGTCGTAATGATATCTTGAATATTTTTGTCTACCCTCATATGTGTGGAGTACAACGTGAATATAATAAATACTTATTTAAAGCAACATTAACTTCAACAACCTAAATCGTATTTCCTATTGCATTATATTTATGCTCTACATTTTTTTCTATTATGGAAGCCATTATTTAATTTAATGTACTTATTTATTATTTATTTATATAAATTGCTTTTAGATAAAACTTTCGACCCACAATATTATAATATTTACAGGTTGTTCATCATCACGCCGAAGAAGGAAAAGAACCTTATGGACCTGCTTGTCGGGATTATTTTTGGCTTGTTTGTAGACTAATAGACGGGCTGCCAGAAGATTTTTTCAAAGGTAAACAAATTGTGAGAAAAATATCGTAAGCAAATGTGATTTACTGTACCGGCACATAAAATGTTTCAACTTGAAAACCAGATATATTTTTTGATTAAAACCAAGAGTAACTATTAAGTATAATTCCACATTAAAGATATAAAAATATCTTATGAAATATAACATTTTTGAACGTAGCCGCTACGTACGTACATATTCGAACCCGTAGGTATAGAACCGTCCGAGTTAACAATATAAGTCGTGACAAGAATTTGGAATTAATTTAATAAGTATATGTGGTTCAGGTCAGCGCTCCCTTTGTTTAAAACAAGACCCCAACCTAAGTCCCGCGATCAATATTAATATTCGTTTTTTAAATCGCTTTATTTTACAAATGTGTTATAATTAAGTATCATATTTAGAAGGTGCAGTATCAGAAGACATTGGTGCTCCAGACCTGAACGAGCTTTGTGAGCAAGTAAGGTGTTCTCTGGAAAAACGTGAAAATATTGAGAAGCGATCTGAGCCGTGTACACCAGACGACGGATTATACGGACAGTTGAGTCTTTTGACACATTTGTTGAAACATCCGTTGAGATTTAAAAATTCTGAAGAAGGAACTAGAACTTTGGAAATGGTAAGTAACGTAAACAAACAAAACTTATAATTTAGTTTATTTATTTTTAATATTTTTTTAAAATCATAAAATAAAATATACATATGTCATAAGCTTTGTTGATATTTTTGTTAATCGTCTAAAATAATATTTAATTAATAAATCTTTTAAAAGAATATCTACTATCTACTTCTATTACATCAAGGCTACATCGAGACATTTGAAGATTTTTTCCGTTTTTAATTATTTCCTTTTGATCAATGATCAGTTGTAAATGCTCATTTAAAATTTACGACCAGGTGTTTGGGTTCCTATTCGACGTGCCCAACCCTTCGCAGCGTAATTTACCCAAATGCAAGTCGCAGAAGTCCCGCGCCGCCGCCTACGACTTACTGGTGGAGCTAGTGCGCGGCGCTCCTGACAACTACATGGTCTTGCATCACAAGCTCATGGAACATCACAAGCCAGGTAAAGTATTGTTACATTTTTTTAATTATTTAAACAAGAAATAAATAGAAAAAATAGTAAAACACCATATATTTAAAACAAAATTAATATTTAAAAAAAAATAAGGGTTCACATACTAAAGAGTCCGCATATATTCACAAATTGAATTGTCCAGTTAGCACGTTTAAAAATACCGTTACTGTCCTGACTACAGCGATGACCCGTGCACAATCTCCATCTTGATTTTCAAAAATATATTCACGGCAAATTTCCATTGTCGCTTTTCCTTCTCAAGTTGTATTCATCTGGTACAAAAATCCTGTAATTTTATTACAGACATTTCAATTTAAGTCCGATTTTGCAAAACAACGGCAACATGATTGATTTTAGAATCAAATTTATTTTTGTTAGCAAAAGATTAAAATAATATATAAACTTAGTTTTAATAACTTAAATATAAAATTAAAAGGCGACTTACGAATTACAATATATGTATAGTACGTAGCTATATAAGCATTTATATAAAGTTAAAATTTAAATACAAATAATTGAATCTACTTTCATATCACATAAACTTAATTTAAAAATATTAATCTCACAACACTTACCCCATTCTGGGGTCTCTTGTACCTTTATATAACCATGTACATTTAAATTAAATTAATAAATAGATATTTTTAGGATCTATTTTACTATGAAGAAGTTCGAAGTTGAAATTGGCTGTCGCCTATCCGCCAGTTACAGTCGCGCGACGCCGTATCGCGTCCTACCTACATTTACTATTATTATTTAACATAAAATTATCCGCGATAAGATTTCTTTTAAAAAAAAATATAAAAATTTTACAAAATAAATATATTTTTGTACACACAAATGTGTTAATGTTACTGTATCAATGTATTATTCCCGACATATTTTTATATTGATGTAAACATAATAAATGTATGTATCATTATAACAACATGTTAGAAATTTTTCTTAGAGTAAATAGAATGGTGAAGGTATCACGCTCACAACGAATTTTCCAACACAACATATTAATAATCACTCATGTTATCAAGACAAATACAAAAAACAATTGTGGCACAATAGGCTAACAGCTGACTAAACGCTTTGGATGAACATCCTGTATCCACTCGGGAGTTAAATTATTTTCATATTTCCACTCTGATAAAATAAAGTGTTGCGTTGCATTCCGTCACTCACCACGCCTCAAGGCCTAAATAAGTTGGAAAGTGGGGAACAGAGTGCTTTTAGATTAGGTTTCTTCACAAAGAGTATGTGAGAAGATACAGTATGAAGTTAAACAAATGTTTATTACAACGATGGATGGGACAGCGTTTGCCTGTAATCGTAGTTAAATAATACATGGTATCCAGTAGGCGCGATGTCGTCGTACCCGTGGGACTACTGGCCGGCGGAGGAGTCGCGCTCGGAGTGCGGGTACGTGGGGCTCACCAACCTGGGCGCCACGTGCTACATGGCGTCCTGCATGCAGCACCTGTACATGATGCCGGCCGCGCGCGCCGCGCTGCTGCGCGCCGCGCGCGCGCACAGCCGCCACGCGCCCGCGCTGCACGAGATGCAGCGCATGTTCGCTTATCTCATGGTTGGTTCACCCTTGTCCTTGTTGCAAATTTATCTCTGTGTGTTAATTTTAAAAACAGTGTCTTATCCGTATCCTTATCTTACGATATGCGGGATCGAGTGTGAAGCTAAATAAAATTATATTGTATGTTACCATATCCTTGCCTTTATTTATCACCTATAAATTATGACGGCATTTTGTTATTAGTTTTGAAATATTGTTATTTATTCTATAAAATTATAATAAATTACTAGACTCTTTCGTCTATTCTGATGTCTGAATGAACTATTTTAATTTTGAACGCTTTACAAGGTTTAAGTTTTATGAGTGACAAATCTTTACCACCAAAACCAACAGTATCAAATTAATCCAACAGAAATTTATAAGTTTTTGTATAGTATGTCATAGAATTATGTGAATTTAATTTATTAAACAGGAAAGTGAACGAAAAGCATACAATCCGCGCAGTTTTTGTAAAGTATATCAAATGGACCATCAGCCCTTGAACACAGGTGAACAGAAAGACATGGCGGAGTTCTTTATAGATCTTGTCTCCAAGCTTGAAGAGATGACCCCAGAACTGAAGCAGCTAGTCAAAACTCTATTTTGCGGTGTACTTAGTAATAATGTTGTTTCTTTGGTGAGTAAATTTTACGTTAATTCAAAATGTGAAATATAAAAATATATCGATTAGAATAATAATTAAGATCACATTGAAGCGTTCTATTTAAGTTTTAAATTAACAAAACATAAACTTATAAACGGTATTAAATTTCAATTTTATATATGGTTCAACAATTTTATCTCACTACAGCGTGACTTGATAATATTTGTTTTATATATAATAGGACTGCCCCCACGTGTCGCGGACGCTCGAGGAGTTCTACACGGTGCGGTGCCAAGTGGCGGACATGCGCAACCTGCACCAGAGCCTGGACGAGGTCACCGTCAAGGACACGCTGGAGGGCGACAACTGCTACACCTGTTCGCAGTGCTCCAGCAAAGTGCGCGCTGAGAAACGGTAATATGCGCTAGGAAAAAGTTTTGACTTCGTTTAGACCAGTGCTTTCCAAACTCTTATTGCCCATTCATTTTTTGTTTTCAAAACCTACAATCTAAGATGAATCTATTCAGCTTCACGCTGTATCCCGCACAGCAGGATAGGCAGAGGGAATCTAGTATTAAGACAATCCGTTCCTCACTTTCTGCCGAATTCTGGAGGTATTGCGTGTTGAGTGGCCGAACTCAACGCCGCGCCTAGCCTCGACACCAGAGCGAAGTAATGGAAATATAAATTTAAGTAAATATTTCATCCTCGAGTGGGGACCGAACCCACAACCAGTCGGTTTTAGTCACACTTCGTGCCGCCACGACTGGCCTCGATGAATATAATCGATAATAAGACGAATCTGATAGATACAATTTAAAATGATCTTATTTAAAAAGTCAATACCACCTAACAAAAAATTTATAACAATTTAAAAATTAATATGATTTCTGCATGTTTATGTTGTATTTGATTTGTTGACCAACCGCTGAAGCCTTTCATTGTGAAACATCAAATTGCAATACAATACTATAAATATATATTTTTTTCAGAGCATGTTTTAAGAAGCTTCCTCGCATTTTGTGTTTCAACACAATGCGATACACTTTCAACATGTTGACAATGCTGAAGGAGAAAGTCAACACTCACTTTTCATTTCCTATGCGCCTGGACATGTCGGGTTACGTCGAAAAACATCTCATGCCTGCGCAATATCAAGGTATGCTAAATATCCAGGATATATTTTACGTACTTTTAATAGATATACTACTATATACTAATACGTATACATTTAAAATGCAATATCAATAATTTTACTGCTTATTTATAGAAGAAAAGAAGAAATCAGCAGAATTAAAGAAAGAAGGTGAAGGTTCACAAAACGAAATTGAAGATTCTGACACAGAGGAGTTCTACGAGTGAGTTTTACTGTTTGTTGTTACTGGTCGCTCATTAAATAAATAATGTTTGTTTTTTTTTAATTATAACAGCGCACGCATTTCGTCTTCTTTTATCATAATAAATCAGAATGTGAAAAATTAAATGAAACCAACCTCTGCTTGCGGCAATTATGTTACAGGCAACCATGTGTTACAGTGTTGAGAAATTAATAAGCTTTAATTTGAGATATATTTCACATGAGTGGGATTGTGGCTAGCTGAGAAGTGGCAACCATTCTGTTAAACACTAGTATGAGAGTTAATACGATAGTTTATATTGTCAATTCTTCGCGCTAGAGATAAAACTGCATCATTGAACTTTGCACCCAACATGCGATTTCTACAAGATTGGGCAGAAAGTGGGATCAGAGTGCCCTAACACTAGTTTCCCTCTCCTTACCCTGCTAAAAAAATTTACAAATTATTCTTCAATTTTAAAATTATAGTTAATTAATCATTAAAACATTATTATTCACCCAGATACGAACTAATCGGTGTAACAGTCCACACGGGCACAGCGGACGGCGGTCACTACTACTCGTTCATACGGGACCGCGACCACGAGCTGCACGATCGCTGGTTGCTGTTCAACGATGCTGAAGTGAAGACATTTGATCCGGCGGGTTTGGCCTCTGAGTGTTTTGGCGGAGAGATGACGGTTAGTATTGTTTTTTGGTTAGAGCAGCTTCACGCTTTTTATACCACTTGGGTAAATTAATCTTAGAACAATTATATGTTCCCCAGTTTCCGTTCAATTCTCAAGACATTGCGTGTTGAATGTCGAAACTGAACGAAACGCTTATCTACCTGATATAATAAGTTAAATAAAATTATCATTGGTTTTTTTGCTCTATTTTGTGTTAATGAAAGTATCTGCTAATATGTAAAAAACAATTAACTAAGCTCGTTTTTAATATGGATAGAAGAAAAAAGGACAATATTATGAGTAATGTAATATTATATAACATTAATAATGTTTTTTTGTTGCAGAGTAAAACATACGATTCAGTGACTGATAAATTTATGGACTTTTCCTTTGAGAAGACTAATAGCGCTTATATGTTGTTTTACGAACTCTGCCCACCTCCTAGTCAGCGAGGGTCCGACAATGGTCAGCAAGAAGAAGCGCAGGTAATATTAAAATATAGTGAACTAAAGTAAAATGTCTGGAAAAGTAAAACAGCTGGTTTTTTTATTACGAAGAGGCACAGAATAAAAGTTTAAAAAAATAGTATAAATAGTAAGTACTACTTTCATTTACAGGTATTAACAAAAATACGAAAACAAATTTTGTACAAATATAATAAAAAAATAACAATACGTATAAGACCATTTCAAATATTGTACTGTTAATCTAGTGTTCAGTTAATCTAGATAGATATTTCCAATTCTGAGAAATTGGTACTTTATGCCTTAAATCAGGTCCCCAGGACGGCAACAGTGGCATCCAGGAAAAAAAATAGTAAAAATTATTAAACGGCGTTGTTTATAGACTGAGGTGACACCTCCATCCTGTATACGGTTTATAAGTGGTTCAAAATCTTATTAAATCTATATAAATTACTCTAACAATGAATATGTATTTATTGCAGTCATCTCGAGCAGAAGAGAGTCCTACTGCTGTGGTGGAGCGACGCGGGGAAACCCCGCCTATTGTGGAATTACCACCGGAACTTTTGCGTTGGATCTGGGATGACAACATGCAGTTTTTGCATGATAAAAATATATTCCAGCACGCATATTTTACGTAAGTACAAGTTGAACATATGGTGGTTATAAATATCTATATCGATAAATATAATTAGTCTTACATCAGAGTCATGATAAATAAAAATTCATAGCAATATTTTGCATAATAATACTATATCCAGGTAAATGATCACAGGTCGAAAGTTTAAAACTTTTTTACTTGCAATTTTTAATAAATTATACAAATGCCATATCTTTATATTGTCTTATTAACTAAACAAGATTTTCACTAAGTTAATTCCATTATTTACTAAAAACAAAAAAACGACACATATATTTCCCGACTGTTATATATTTCAATTTTTTTACATGATGTCGATTTTTTGCTCACCACTGAATATATTATTTTCAGATTTATGGGACAAATGTGTAGCTCAGTCCCACAATCACTATTAACATTGCGGCCAGAAATAACAGAAGTCGCTGCTAGGCTTTCCACTTCATTTTTTATTGAAACTTTCATACACGCCAAGGAGAAGGTGAATATCAACTATATTTAAAATATTATAATGCTTAAATGTAAACTGTTTTTTTTTATCTTCTTCTATCCGGCATAGCAAGATACGACGAAAAATTTCGTTCCCCCAACAGTCACGTTTAGACATTGCGTCATTGCGCCGCCACGGCGACATTTCAATATTGAAAGACAAGTTACAGGATTTTGAAAAAAAATCATTTGACCAAAAAATCGGATTTAAATTTACATTATGTAGTCCATGCAAATTGCAATTTGTTATATTTTTAGGTAATGCCAATAAACAGGTCCAAGGTCGTTGTAGCGCAGTGTAATAGTGTTCAAGTGTTCGTCATCAAGGCAAATATAACTTTGTCGAACACGCCATGGTTGACACACGGTGTTGAGCTCAGCCGCTCTACCCGCAATGTCTCCGAATTTAGGAGAAAAATTGGAAACACAGTGTCTTAACACTAGTTCCTTACTCTGCCTGAAAAAAATAAACAAAGCAATATATTATTTTATATGTATTCCAGCCTACTATGGTGTCATGGGTAGAGTTAGTTACGAAACAGTTTAACGCATCTGCTGCGGCTTCCGAATGGTTTCTTGGTCACATGGCTGACGACACGTGGTGGCCTATGCAGGTATACTCAGTAAAATTATGAGTTCTATTTATTTACTTACTCTAAAGTAGGTGTAAATGTGTAATTTTTATTATTTTATTGCAGGTGCTCATAAAATGTCCGAATCAAATGGTTCGTCAAATGTTCCAGAGGCTATGCATGCATGTTATACAGAGGCTGAGGTATCAAATATTTTTATATTTTTTTTAATAATTATTTAGTAATTTTCATATACAAATATAATTAATGATCGTTTTAAGTACATTATAAATAACTAAATATTTTGAATGTTTGTACTATAATGTTAATAAATGGGTTTGATTGCATACGCGTCTCATGTACAGTGCGGTCGAACTCTCATAGATTTCGTTAGGTTACGATTTGTTAGATTTTGTGGAATTTTGCGCATTGTACACTCTGAAAGTATAAGTAATAATCAAAATTCCGAAAAAGCCCTAATACAAACTTGCGTAACCATATACAACTAACTTCAAGAGCTGCCACGACTCGTCGACCGTACTGTAGCAGTGGGTAGTATTGGATGCTGCGTGCGGAACGGAAAGTGTCAATGCTAGGTTCTCTCAGCCTACCCTGCTATATGCGGAATATAACGTAAAGTAAAAGAATAAATACAATGTTTACAGGTCTAGTCATTGTGCCTTATACCTGCAGAGTGTGGATGGAGAGGAAGAGAACAGTAAATTGGGCGAAGAAAGTTGTGTTACTAGGTTTATAAGAATGTTGCTATCGTTGGTGAGTGTGTAGTTTTTATTTTGCATACTTTATTATAATCTTTTATGAATTTTATTAAATTATTAAATTATCCATTACAAAACTTAAAAAAAAAACAAGAAACAACTTAAATTAAGATTGGGTTATTTGGTCAGACAAAATATATACATAATATTTCCTAGTATTCCAATCATATTACATTTAGATCGTATATGCAACTTTAATATTTTTCTTATCCCGGCGGTCTACTGCTATTGTTTCAAGAATTAAATACTGTTATTTACAAACCTTTTTTTTTTCAAGATGGAGAATGGTGCGCGCTCACATCTTCGTCATTTAACGGAGTACTTCAGTTTGTTATATGAATTCAGCAAAATGGGTGAAGAGGAGGGCAAGTTCATGTTGCGAGTAAATGCTATTTCTTCTATGGTCAACTTCTACCTTGGACAGAATTCCAATCCGGTAATATATATATAATAAAATAATTTTTTTTGTATACTTTTAATCATTTTATAGTATAAAATGTATCCATAAGTGCTCAAGAACTCACGAATACTGATTTGATCACAATTAAATATTTAGTTAATTTGTACGCCATAGAAATAGGAGAGAGAGATTTATAAAAGCGATATCTCTGTAGTTTGCTAAAATATCTTATTAATAGTCTGTCTAGAACTATCCTCTAATAAATAGAACGTACGTCGCAGGCTTCATAGGAGCTCGGAACGAATGGAGATGAGCGTAAATGCGCCTAAATTCCTAAAGGGTTTTTTAACTTTCGGATTGCCAATCCCACAGTTACTGTTTTGAGTTCCTAACTCTGCGAACGAAACCCATCGATTACGTAGTAGTAGCTTCTTCTCTATGTATAAAACGTATCCAGGTGGAGTCTCCGAGCGAGGAGGCGAGCGGCAGCGGTACAGACAGCTGCGACAAGCTGAGGCCCGGCGCCCTGGACAAGATGGTGGCGCTGGTGAGCGGCCTCGTGGAGCGCTCGCGCGACGCCGCCGGGCAGCTGGCGCTCGCAGACCCCGACGCGCGCGCGCTGCTGCACGCCAAGGTAGCGGCTCAGGACAACTGAACGCACTAAGACCTATATTTATCAACCGCTTTCAAGTCTGAGATCGATCTTGAAATGCCGTGTTCATTCATAAATTACATATCTATAAATGAAAATAGCATCCCAAAATGAATCTGACTTGAGAGTGGTTTATAAAAATTAAAATGTGACAAATTATAAATTGCACTTTAATATATGTTCTTCTTGTTCACTATATCTTGATATTTTGATTAACGTTTTAGGGGTTTCCCTTCATTTATCAACAAACCAGGGACTGCTTAAATCTTCAGCAGACGAGATCTCTAATATTCGCTTTATGCCGATGGAACGAGGCTCTCGCGCAGAAAATTGTGAACATGATCTTCCAAGCGATAGCGAAGCACTCTGAAGTAAGGTTTGCCTTTAATAATTATTGTTATTATTTCTGCAGCTTCACGGTTTTTTCACATAACAGGGTAGTAAGGCGAAACATAGTATTAAGATACTTCGTTCCCTGCAAGTCTCTCAATTTCCAAAACATTAAGTGTTGCGGAGGCACTATCGCCACCAGGAGCAGCGCGGTGCAGTGGCTGAAGATAACTCCGCGTTTAGTTTCCTAGAATAAAGCGAATGGAAATAATAAATGAAATATAATCAATCTCTCGAGAAGGGGTTGCATTACTTGTGATCACTATAAGCAATAATTTGTATATATAGGAGATATTTTGGTGTAGCGATACAGCGTCTGACTATAAACGTAATGCTGTGGGTTCAATTTCCACTTGAGGAATAAGTTATTTTCATTACCTCGTTCTGATACCAAGACAAAACGTGACATTGAGTTTCTCTATTCAATACGCAATGTCTCAAAAATTGGACAAAGGTAAATAAAGGGGAGCAGAGTGCTTTAGTACTCTGCCTACCCTGCTATAAGTGGCATACGACGTGAAGATAATTTGTGTATTTAAATTGACATGTATATTTTTGCAGAGCTGTGGAGCGTTTTTTAAACTACTAACGCTGCTGGTGGAGGGCAGCGGCGGCGGCGCGGGCGGCGGGGGCGGCGGCCTGCCGTGCTTCACGCAGCTGGTGCTGGCGCGCCTGTGGGACGCGGGCGAGGTGTGCCCGCACGCCGCGCTGGAGTGGCTGGCCATGCAGGTGCCGCGCAACAAGGCGGCGCACGCGTGGGCGCTGCGCACGGCCGACCGCTGGCTGGAGGCGCAGCTGCTGGCGGCGGGCGCGGCGCGAGTGCGCGCGGCCGCCGCGCTGCTGCTCGTGGCGCTGGTGCCGTCGCAGCACTTCCGCGCCGGCTACGCGCGCGCACGCCCGCTCCCCGCGCCCGCGCCCGCCGCCGCGCCCGCGCCGCACCTCGCTAAGCTGCCGGACACCGCGCACCACACGCTCCACCAGGTACACCTCTACTCTATTGCTGTTGTTTTGTGTTGCGTTGTTGCGGAATTCAACGCCGCGCTTTGCCTATTACGGGAACGATTGGGAATTAAAAACACAATCGTCGCATTTATAATCAGACGCTGCGAATCAACGAAAAAAAATATTTTTTAGCTTTATGCTGTAGACTGCAGCGTAGATTGAACGTTGCGTAAAGATACCACATTTCCCACTTTCCGCCGAAATCTGGAGGCATTGCCCGTTTTTTGAATTTATTAATGCTACTTTTATTAATTACATTTCTATATTATTTAAGGTATACACGATGTTGTTAGGCAAGTTGAAAGCAGCAAGAAAATACACAGATATAGCAGTACACGGAACGATGAAATTGACAGCATATTTCGGAGTTATGTCGTATTGTGTCGTCAGCAGGGTGGAGAAATTGATGGTATAACAAATTAATATTCCTATACTTATCAAACTTATATTATATTTTTATATTTAAAATTTAGTAAATATTGTAACTAGCAAAAAAGAAACGAAGTGTAGACTTTGCCATTTAATACAAACATATTATTCTTGCAACATAATATTATGGTGAAAAAGAAAAAGATATAAAGTATTCTTTCTATTGCCATGACAAATTTATTAATTGATGTAATCTTTTTAGTTTGGTCAATACTTCAACGATCTATGGGATCTGTACCATCCGGCCATCTCGGAGCCTTCAGTAGCTGTGCACCCTAACAAGCAGGCGTTGCTTACCTTCTGGCACGCGGTATCCGTCGACTGTCCAGAGAACGTTCAGCTCATGCTCGCCAACCAACGTCTTATCAAACACATAGCCTTCAATTACATACTGTAAGTTGTTATCAGGAATATTTTTAAGATATATACATTCTATATCTGAAGTTGTATGTTATAATGATGTTCTTTTAATTTTTACTTTTTAAATAAATGTGATTTTTTTAGCTTTACGCTGTATCCCATCTATAGCAGAGCTAGAGGCAAGCGTACATTAAGACACTTCGTTCGCCATATTCCGCCCAATTTTTTAAGATATTGCGTTTTGAATGGCGAAGCTCTACGCCGCGTTTTGTTTTCTTACCAGAGCGAAGGAATAAAAATAATTCATTTCTCCAGGAATCGAAACTCTACAATGGCCAATACAGTTGCGCCACTAGTCTCGACATTTTTTTCATAAACTCGTAATTAAACTGTCTTTAATAGACAATGTATGTAAAAATCCATAAACTTGAAACATGTAAGCCTAAACGCTTGTAAGATTACAATCACCAAATATAAAATTTTAAATAATATAAAGGTACTCATAATACTAACTACCAACAGAGCTGACCACGAAGACGGCGAAGTAGTGGCGTACAACCGCGCAATGCTACCCCCATACTACGCGCTACTACGTCTGTGCTGTCGCCGCTCCGGCGCCTTCGCGCGCTCCCTCGCCCAGCATCAGAATATACACTGGGCGTTCCGTAACATAGCGCCGCATGCGCATCTGTACCCGGGTGCTGCTGATGAATTGCTTAGGTGAAATTTTTGAATTTTATTAATTGTTCTTGTTAAATTCATTCTGTATCCCGCATGTAGTGAGGGTAAGCAGGCGAAGCCTAGTGTAAAGACACTCCGCTCCGTACATTCCGAAGCAGAGAAATTAATTAAATATTTCCATTGCTCGAGTGGGAATCGAATCTGTGGCGTTTACAGTCACTGCCAAGAATGACCTCTCTATTGTAATGGACATGTTTTATTAATACGAATTTTATCCGTATTTATAACACTTGCCCGGTACTCTCTTAACGACTGATAAACAACGCACATTCGTTCATAGAAAATTGTAAATTGACATAATCCTATCTTTGGAGTGTGTAGAGGAGCACTACTACAAAAAGAGTAATGTATTTGTAAATTAAGAAATATATGTTTATACAAATGAATTTTTATATAGATTCATAAAAATGTTGGTATGTTATAGGCTTGCACGAATATTAGCAGCGCGCGGTGGGTCCGGGAGCGCAGGCGGCACTGAGGGGGTGGACGCGCGGGAGGCCGCCGCCTTCAGGCGGAGCACGCTGTCTGCATATTTACAGGGTAAACTTTATATAACTGTGCATGTTTTAAATGCACACATTTCAATTGGATATTTTATTCTATATAAGAAACGATTAGAATTCGTTGATCACATTTAGTTTATAAAATTAATAAAATAGTTTAAAGTTCATAATAAAAAAATCGAATTCTATTTGAATTTTTTAATAAGCAAAACAGCAGTCGACGTGATATGAGGGCATGTGGTCTAATTATCAACGTGCACAAGACCACCTTCTTTTAAAGTTTTTTTTTAATCATTTATATGTTTTTCATCATTTATATGTTTTTCATAATTTATATGTTTTTCATCATTTATATGTTTTTCATCATTTATATGTTTTTCATAATTTATATGTTTTTCATCATTTATATGTTTTTCATCATTTATATGTTTTTCATCATTTATATGTTTTTCATCA
>DWAO01001408.1:0-19109 GCA_018230605.1 Heliconius congener
CGAGGCAAAGCGCGGCGTTGAGTTCTGCCACTCAACACGCAATGCCTCCAGACTTCGGCAGAAAGTTGGGAACGAAGTGTCCTACCCTGCTGTGTGCGGGATACAGCGTGAAGCTGATTTTAAATTTATTTTCCCAACTGGAAATCGAACCTACTAGTGTCAGGGTTCAAGACTGTCAAATTAGAGAATATATTTACACCACCTAAAGAAAACCAGTGCAACCAAAAAAATGCTATAGCAGTATATTACTCAGAGTTCTTGGGAAAGGAAAACCTAAAAATTCACAAAGAACTCCCAGCCTCGTAGATTTAAAAGATAATTTACTTTTTTCACTAAGATGTTATATTTGTTAAAGTTATCTTTTAATTTGTTCTGCCGTAATAATATATATGTATGTAGACTTAACAAGGTAGAGTTTTGTGAATAATAAAGCTTTTAATTAAGAACAGTGAAAAAAAATATCTAAGATATTGTCCGTTAACTTTGTGACTTTCAACACCGCGTTTTGTTTTGTTACCAGAAATGAAAATATTTAATTCCCTCGAATCGAACACACCACCGTCGTGTTTCTAATCAGACACTGTGTAACTGCGCCGAGATGACTATAATTAATTACAAATATATGTATATTAACCAAATTCTGCTGCATTAAATAGGAATAACCTCTATTAAAACTAAACTTTTGGGACCAAACTGTATTTTGGTTAATCTTAAGAATTATAACGGTTGCGGTATTAACGTATCGCTCTCGCTTAGTCACGGTGTTTAATTATGTGCTCAATATATCACGTGTTATATATATTTATGTACGATACCTACAGAGAGAAAATAAAGTTTGTGTTTGTAGTAAACGTCGTTTGGCGCGACGGCTCAACTGCAAACCTAGCTTACAAAAACGCAATCGCTGATACATAGTAAAAAAATTTAAAAGGCATTAATTATTATTTAAAATAACGACCTTTCTAGTTTGTTTACATTGTATTGTACCAAGCTCTTTTATTTGATATCCATATTAGGTGAGCTGTGCGAGAGCTTATAATTCGCCATTTTGTTGCGGCAGCCATTTTGGATTAACAATAATATTTATTATATGCAATTTCATTGTCATCAGAACTGAATTCATATTAAAAAATTTAGCTCAATAGGACACTGCGAAATTAGACTGGCAAGGCTTCACTTACACTAAAACGGCAACTTAAATAAAACCTTATAAACACAGAGTGGTATGTCGCTTTTCCCAACTTACATCATAAAATAATCAACTACTACTAAAATCTACATGTTACATAAAGAAATTAACAAACCAAACAACAATATGAAGACCAATAACTGCTTGGCATTTGAAGCGGTAAAGCCCTTTTATGAAGCAATCAAGCAACCTCCCACCGAACTTTACGTTGTGAATACATACAATAACGACGCTATTACCTATTTAATATTGTTTTTATACTGAATTCGAATGAACTTTTATAGTCTATGTATGTCGGTCTTTGTGTTTTCATAACTCTGTAACGTAGGGTAGTTTTTTAGATTTAATATTGCGCGAGACAAATGGTTTTTTTTGGCTTAGTTAGACAAAGTGCGACGTTTAATTCTGTCACATATAATATTGTTGAAATGGACGTAAAGTTGAGAATGGAGTGAAATTTTTGCTTTACGGTTTTTACCGTTTAGCAAGAGATATAGAAGGAACCTATTTTTAAGACAATTCATTCCCTAAATTCTTCCACAAAACTGCAACACGTAATATATCCTAAATTCTGCGGCAAATGAGAAACAGAGTAACTTAACACTAGGTTCCCTTTGCCCACCCGGTTGTGTAAACGTTTATGTATATGTGATATGTAGTTTTTGAATAGTTATGAGTTGACTAGCCGGACTCAATATCGCACTTTATCTGTGAATGAAACATACTTGCTTATTTCACAATAACTATAAGTCAAAAGTCTAACAAAACACCACGCGGCCCCAAAAAATTTACCGGAGAAATTCAAATAAAACGTGTTAACCATAAAGGAAGTGAAGCAAAATGTGAAGTCATATAAGACTTTTATTATTGCGATACTCATCTTATACGCTAATAAAAGATATTATGTATATATAACAGAAGAAACGAGGCCGTCGTGGCCCAGTGGCATAAGTATATGACTGTAAACGCCACGGTTGTGGGCTCGATTTCCACTCGGAGATGTGATATATCTAATATTTTCTTTTTTTTGCTCCGGTAATAAGACAAAGCACAGAACTGAGCTTTTTAACTTTACGTTCTCAGGTTCCCTTTGCCTACCTTTCAATTTTATAAATGTAATTCTTTCGTTACCGAGTCACGGACACACAACGCTCTGCCATAATTGCGCGGCGTATAACGCTGAATTTAAACAGGGCGGAGTTTAAACAGGACGTCAAAGGCGATCGTTTGAAATTCGATTTTCACTTGGGGGAATGATTATAATTAAATTATATAAATTTCATCGCCCTAGAAACCAAAAAAAAAGTTGTTATGAAATTCTCATTTTAATCTTGATAACATTTGATTAAGTTTGCTAATTAAAATATAATCAAATTACTGCAAACCTAATTTTGTTACATTTTTAACAAATAACAAATTAACATAATGAGAATATTTTTTATCTGTGTAAAATCTCAATTTATCCTCCGTGGCATAGCGCCACGAAATCTGACTAAACGCGTAACAGCTGCGGTTATGGGTTGGATTCCCATTTGGAGGAAAGAATTATTTACTTATTTAGAAAAATACTTATTTAGAAAATTCTTAAGTGTGGAATAACACTTTAAAAATGTTTAAAAAGGAATTATTTAATCTACTACTAACAAGGCAAGACGCAGCGTTAAGTTCCACTACTCAAAACGCAATGTGTCTTAAATAGAGCGTGGAGTACGGAATGGGGTATCTTAATACAAGTACGAGATGCGAGATACAGCGTGATACTAAAAAAAACCTCAATATAATATTATTTTAGCCTCAGGTGCATAGCAGGGTAGGCAGAGAAAGAATTGTGTCTTAACACAAACACCGCGTTGGCTTTTTTCAATCCTATTTTGTGACATTATGCATGAAATGGCTCTTAACGCCGCGTTATATCTTCCTACGCCGATACATATATAATAAATATAAATCAAATATGGTCCTATGAATAGAATCGAACTAATAACTATCGTCGTACTTCAAAAAATAGAAATAACCTAAAAAACACCGTATTCATTATTAATATCCGAAACATACAAGCAAAATATTAGACAATGGCTAAATTTAACTGAAATTCAACTGAGAACTTCGTGTTTCGACACTTGAACTTGTAGTTACTACAAAGCTATTTAAACATAATTTAAATATGATTTTCAACTCTAACACTTACCGTAGAGAAGTTAGTAAAACCGAAACGATTTAACTTGAGTCAGTCGTGTAAGTAACTCGTATAGTAAGTTGTGACATTCCATTCGTAATAGAACGTGATAGTGAGCGCAGGTGCTAATGCCTATTACAAAGACATAAAGATTAAATTGTTTTATTATTTATTTTTTTGTTAAAATGGTGAATTAAAGTGTCTTTATTCTAGATTTTTTAAGTATCAAGCACATAAGGTAAAGACACTCCGTTCCCACTAAGACACTATCGCTTCCCAAATTCGAAATTGTGTGTTGAGTGGCTAGGTTTTTCTTAAACTTATAAAAAACAGAGGCTTGTGTATATAAATTTGTCGAATCTTTGTATGTGTGTGTATCTGTATGTTTGTCTGGACATCGTAGCTCCTGAACCGATGAACCGATTTTAGTTTTTTTTGCTTAAAAGGTGGCTCAAACAAGAGTGTTCGTACCAATGATTCAAGAAAACATATTCAGCTAATTTAAGATTATAAGATCTTTTCTCAAACGTGCCCTCGTTTTAATACAAGATTCCCTCTGTCTACTTCTCTATATGCAGGATACTGCGTGAAGCTTACAAGGTTTTTAATACTAAAATTTGTTTAGTATTATACATTTACAAGTCGTTAATATAAATTAGTGATGTCCTTTATACGATATAAAAGGTGATAAGTTTATGGTGCACACCCCCTGCTGGGCTATAAATGTACTACAAAGTTCTAAGAGCTACCTTTAGCTAAGACGTACATACTACACAGGTTTGTGTGGTAATTTATTTAATATATAGATTTTTTTATTCTTACTGTAGGTAGAGATAATTTAGTTTTAAAACTTCTGTTCTTACATTACCTTTCAATTTCTAGACATCTTTTCTTAGCATTCACGCTTATTCACGATGAAACCCGCATATAGCGGGTGGAACCTACTAATGTAGTGATAAGACACTTCGTTCCCATTGAGCCACTACCTTCCCACATTCCACCAAATTCTGTAAGCGGAATAGGAAAAATAGTTAATGTTTCAATTCCTCTAGTGGGAATCGAACTCACAGCTTGTCGTGAGTCTTGCGCTTGTCGCTGGCCTCTTTCTGATTGAACCAAAATAGCAAGTTGTTAAATTTCAAATAATTTCAATGTAAAAAGTACTATAAAAGATCATATTCCACAATTATAAACTAGGTACGGTCAGCAAGTAAAATATAAGCGTAGAGTTACTTACTATTTCCCCGACTCGATTCTCGGAAACCAATAAAATCGTATCTCTCTTTTTGTACTTTTATGGATGAAAAATTGCTGAGTTTTGCCGTTATTTATTATTTTGATTATTAAATCTGGCACAATACTGAGAATTATATTATTGGAGAAGAAGAGATCGATTCTATACATTTCTCTACGTTAAATTAAAATATCTGGTTTATATTTTATGTACTTAATTTATTATATTAAGCTTGGATTTAGAAGGTAAATTTTAGTACATACATAGGTAGATTAAAGAGTGTAGAACGGAGTGTCTTAACACTAGGTTCCCAGCTCCCCTTTGCAGCATAGCAGGGTACTATGTGTAGATTACAACGTGAAGCTATAAAAAATGAATTTAGAAGAGCACTAAGAAATTAGATCTGGAAATTTCTACGGGTACAAGAAAAAACAAAATCTACTTTTTAAGCACCACGCCAGTAAAGTTTCGGATGACAGCTAGTATGATGTAAGCAATTTTTTCTCCATCTGGCATTAAAAAAAACACAATCGTACACCTTTTTATTATTTAATATTACTTATATCCAACATAAGCTTATCTAAAGTTGGAAATGTCCATCAAACGCGACGAATTAACAAATGGAAAAAAAAATGTTTCTCTTTGAAAACACCTTCAGAAGAAATCTTTTTCAGCTTTGATTTCTTACAGTGAATAAGATATTAGATGGAAAAATAGTTGACTTAACATATTATATGATTATTTATTAATAACTATTTATACTTATAAGGTGTAACTGAAAAAGCGGCGGTAGTGGGTTCGAAATTAAACATTTAATATTTCAGAATTTCGCTCTGGTAAAATTCCGCGTCACTAAAGTGGGCAACGGTGTCAAGTGTCTTCATAAGAATGGTGTCTTAACACTAGGTTCCCACGTTCTCCCTGTCTTTCTTTCCTTATGATGCAGCTTGAAGCTAAATAAATGAAAAAAATTTTTTATTCAACTCTAATTCACTATTACATTTTACATCTAAGAATTGCTACTTTGGGGGCCTAAATAAATCCAAAAACGCTGTTTGAGGGGATACAGTAAAAATGAAAATAAAACCACTCCTTCAGCGGTCGACAGCTAAATGTTTTCTTTTGGCAAAACAAATTGGAGGCCCTGTTTTTATACCGCCCGCCCTGTATTGAAAGAGACTAGAAAATGTTTAAATTATTTTCTCAGAAATGTATGAATGCTGAGAACTCGTGAAGTTGCTTTGGCAAACATAATTTTCTTATTCACTGTTTATTTATAAAACATAATATATTAGTATTTATTAAAAGAGGCCTTCTGATTCGCTTTGCCTCTTTGAAATGATAATATTAAACGTTTTATTCAAGAGAGTGGGAATCGAACCCACAATCATGGCGCTTATTTAACATGCTTGTGCCCCAGCGCCAAGACGTAGTAGTAGTATAATATAGTGTATTTAAAGAAATAATCATTTCTATTGCTAATTATATTGTCACATTGTGCCTTCGTTTTTTTTCGATATATTTTAAAACTAATGTATAAATCATAATTTTTGGATGTGTAGTAGAGGTAATGAATAATAAAAAATATTTGCGGCGCTGAGTTCCGCCATTCAATCCCTATTATCCCTAAAATGAAATAGCAATTAGGAAAACAAGTGTCTTAACAATCAAATGTCCAACACTAGGTTCCTTCTTAATACTTTTCTACATGAAAAAACGTGAAGCTGTTTCTCTTTAATAATATTTAATCTAATATTTTGTAAAACAAAATAAGCCTATACGGATAACGGTCCTCCATATAAATTTGGACTGTCACCGATCATTGCGGTCACCATGTGCCCCTGCAATAATTTGTATCTTACTTACACGAGTGTAGAGAACAAGATTGCCTTTCTTAATTTATAGCTCACAGACCTTTTTGCAAAATGAAAAGAAAAATCTAATTTTCTTTTCTCATATGATGTAAATTTGTGTATTTATATTTAGATTAATAAATGAAATTGTGTTTTTATATTAAGAGTTTTGATGAGCTTTATAGATTAAAATGAAAATTACTGTAGAATTTTAAAATTAATAGATTTCGCCAGCAAATGACGTAATGATGAATTCAACTCTCTGATGAAGTAATTGGTGATCATTTTTGTAATAAGCTTAAAATTTATATATGTACATAAATACGTATATATTAGTTTGTAATATAAAAATAAACGTAAACATAACTTTAAATAAAAAAATATCAGTCTTGCTAGTTTTAAAGAAAAATATTAATTTTATTTAGCCTCTTATCTTTAGTAGCGTTAAGTTCAGTAGTTTTAGAAATTGCTCTATAATATACGTTTCCTTCGTTTTATAAATGACTTGGTACTTTTTTTAAAAGGAAGATCTACAAAATATCAAAAAGTCCAATACATACAGAATATCTGAAAGTACATATACAACATTACCAGCCGCATTTCTAAAAGTGAATCACATAAATATTAAAGTAAGTCTTGCCTTACCCGCAAAATGAATTCTAATCTGTATAAAAAAGCAAGAAAAACAGGGAATTCTGGGCACATAAAACAATTACAATAACGCCCACGAAACGGATACATTGTCAAAATTCATTCTGAGACGAGGGCTTTATATGGGCAAGTGGGAAAGTAAAATCATGCGAGAAGCCAACAGACCTAAGGGATCGATTAGGGAAGCAGGAGCAGCCAGGTTAATGCATAAGTAACGATTGCGTGCTATCCGGAGCTCCTCACGGACAGCCTTTTAAGAAAATTTCCACCGAAAGTAGGCCTGGACGCAGCAATTGAATTACCTGAGTGTCGGCTCTCGCAAAGTGGATGAAGGGAGCCCTTTCGGTGTACTTGTGGTTTTTTTTTAAGCTACGATTCTAGAATAGAAGTCTTATTAGAAATCAATTTTGGTTACCTTATTTAAAAAATAGAAAACAATGTGTAAGTACATGAAGTGTTTGAGGCTGTCGTAGTGCGGTTGTGGGTTCTGTTGCCACTCGGGGAAATGAATACGCTCTAGGAACAAGAAAAAGCATTCGAACTCTGCCAACTCTTCTATAAACAAAAAAAATAATTATTGAAAGTGTATCATATTTTTTTTAATTTCACAAATTTCCTGCATAAATCAAATCTCATTTGCAAACATTGCGTATTTGTGATACCTAATTTTATGCCGTCAAACCTTAGAAAAAAACATAATAGTTATTATATTCTTTTAAAAGATAATAGTTAATATATGTAACAAATACCCAACAGAACGATAATCAAACACACAACCACCACCTTTATTAACACACAACCTCCTAATTTTCCAAATAAAAAACAAAAACAAAACAAGTAAAAGCACAGCGGTAGTAAATATATGGTGATTGCTGCCAACTCGCGAGCCCGAGGCGTTTTTGTATTTGTATTGCATCATCGAATGCAATATCATGATTGAACGTTAATACGCAGACCAATTACTCCCTTTGAGCTGATTAAGGCGGCTGGACGCTTTTGGGGCCTCATTGTCATTTCGACTCCGTTTGTTGGTCTAAATATCTATGTTTGTATGTGATTTATTTAATTAAAGCTTTATATGTACGTGTAGGGCACATTTTTTTTGAGGTAGGCAGGAGGAACCTAGTGTTAAAAAAATATAAATATATTTGATCCATCACACTGGCGGTCGAACTCAGAATCTTCCCGTTTACAGTGAAAGCCGCCTTATATCGAGATCGATATCGATCGATCGGTTGCTCTAAATCAAAATATATATATATTTTATTTTGTTGCCTAATATAGCATAGTCTTAAATAATGTATTAAGACGGAGTGTCTTAACATATTTTTTAAGACTAGATTAGACAATGAAATGAAAATAACAGAACGCGAAGATTGTACGTCCTAAGTTTGGGTGGACATCAATATTTAAATTATTTTGTTAAATCTTATGCGGTTAGGTTATACCGTCGTAGCGCAGCTGTACAAGATACTAACTGTAACCGTGACAGTTGTGAAGTTCGATCCCTACTCGGTGGAATAAATTATATTAATTTTCTCTTCTGGAAGCAAGGCAAAGCATGACGTGGAGTTTCGCTGTTCAACACGTAATCGGACGAAAAATTGGACGGACAGTGAGAAACGGAATATCTTAACACTATATCCTCTCTGCATACTCCATCATATGTGGAATACAGCGTGTTTTATTACAGCGTAGATTCTTAAATCCTTAAAATTTATAACTTTTTTTACCACTAAACCAAAAGGACATCAAACGCAAAACCATATTTTAGAAATTCATTAATTCGGACCGCCCAAGCTGCATTACAGTTTCACATTTACACCAAAAGTTGGAATACATGGCTATTGTCGCTGCGTCCCGCACGCCAGCGACGTCTATGCTGCGCGGGACTTCATTTCCTTTGGCTGATGGATGACGGCGTATCTTCAATGAGATTTATAATAGTATGTCACATTCCTACAGAAGATTGATGTGTATAGCTTGGATGAGGTACTATCAACTACCTTTTGATAAAGGTTTTTATTTTGTTTATTTTTTTTAGTATTTTTTTATTGTTGGGTGTGTTGATTTGCATATAATAAATAGGTCCTGGATTTTTGATTATTTTTAGCATTTCACTACATTCCACATAGTAAGTAGGCAAAGAGAACCTAGTGTTCGTTCCCTTTCCACTCAATGTTCAATCATTCCAATCTTCACTTTTTCTTGTTAACACTAAAACTATATCATCAATAATAAATAAAAATCAAGACCAAACACTTTTATAAGAAAAAAGTCAATTTCCACAAATAAATCCAACAAAAAATATAAAGTAACAATTAAAAATGTAAAAATCCCGAATGAAAAACGATCGTCAAGTTGCCCGCATCAGAATACTGTCCCGGCAATACGTTTCACCCGCGCTGTCACCTTGTCTCGGTCGGCCGCGAGTAATTCAAAACATTAATTTTACTAATGGAATAAGCTTCAGCTACAGTATAATATAGCGTGGCATAGTATAGCTGTAGGTGTCTATCTAAATACTGACTTGGGCCCGCTTAATTAATTGGAATGTAAGTGAAATGCATTTTGACAGTTACCTATTTTGATGTAATAAGAAGATGCTTTAAACTGCTTATTTTCAGATTTATGCTCTATTCTCCATACAGTAAGGTAGATAAAGAGAATCTAGTATTAAGATACTCCGTTTCCTATTTCCAACATAATAATTTTTAGATTAGCGGAAACAAATGCAGCGAATCGAACGCACAATCGTCACACCAGTCAGACATTGTGCCGCTGTGCAGTGATATAATTTCGAAAAAAACCTTATTCTGAACGGAGGAACCTGATTCCAACGGAGTGTATACGGGAAATGGGAAAGTTCTGGGGATAGTATAGTTAATTGTGAGATCCCGAATCCAGATGTTACTGCTGACTTTTGGCGTAGTATATGGTCGGCTCCTGTTGAACCTCGGAAGAGTATTGTTTATATTTTTAAATTGAATTTTTTTACAACAATTTATATTTAAAAATGTATGATTTATTTCTGTTATGTAATAAAAGTATATATTGTGATAGTAATTATTAAAAGTAGTGATTACGCAGAAAAAAAAATGTATAGACCTTTTATATGAAAAAGACAAGGCAAATACAGGTCACCTGATAAGTGATCACCGCCCACTACCACATGTAACATTTTTAAAGAAGTTACCCCTAAAAGTCATAATTCCAAACTAAGAACACACAACGCTTACAAAGTTCTTCATTAAAATCTTGGAAAGCTTGTACGCTGTAATTTCCGCTACAAACGTCCCGAAATCTTTCCGCAAAAACGCTTGCTTTCAAATCCTTTGACACTATTATTCTTTGTGTATGACCTGCTTCAAGATTTGTTAGAATCTACACTCCCACCTGAGCATTCACCATTCCACGTAGTAGCATTTACATAAGAAATGCGCATTTTGTGGAAACTCGAAAAAAGACGGTTAGATACGAACTGGTTTTGCGTTGAGCTGTTCCGTAGGGATTTTTTATTTAAAATGTTCTTAGATTGTTTTTTTTTTTTTTCATTCGGATTTAGAGGGAAAAATGGACATTTATGGCAGACTACGTGGAAATACTTAACGCTTTACTTAACCGACCAAACCGAAGAATAGCCAAAACGAAAATATTTTTTCGTCGTAGCTTAATGACACAATGTAAATAAACGCGACGGTCTTGAGCTCAATTCCCACTCTACATGAATTAATTTCATTTATATTCGACTATTACATATATTTGCCTATTTTATACACACAATGTTTCGAAAATTGGGTGGAAAGCGAGCAACGAAGTCTCTTTACACAAGATTCTCTCGGTCTATCCTGCTATATGCGGGATACAGCGTGAAGCTACAAGAAGAAAAAAAAACACTTATTAATTGCAAAAATGTAATAAAACCTTAATTTGAAATCTTTATATAAACGATCTCTGGAACTACTAAAAACAATTTGTAACTCTACCTGTGTAAAAACAATGATTCTTGTACTCCAGCCAGCGTAATGGCTGACGTTGAAATAAAATTTCTTTAAAGCTCATTCGTTTTTAGTTCCCAGAGTTTTAAGAAGCAAAGTCTAATGTCATTTTTCTAAATGTACGACTCTTGAATATATATATGTATATATATATAATGAGTTATATGAGAGAAGGGCTGTAAGAAACAGTAATTTGCTTTTATTCGTCCTTCACCTTAATACTGCATAGTTATAAAACGTTATACAGAGAGTGTAAAAATTTTATTATTATTAAAGTTTTCGCTTAATGATATACTCTTTTTTATTTCACAATAAATTGTATAATATAAAAGATTTTATATTAACAATTTTTAACATCTAAATTAAAATATCTCTAAAACACAATATCTCAAAAAAAATACAACGAGAAATAAAGAGGCCAGTTGTGGTGCAGGGGCACAAGCGAGCAACTGTAAACGTGATAGGTTGTGGATGCAATACCATTATAGGAAATTAATTTATTATTATTTTTATTTCTTCACTCTGGTACTTACAAACCCGAACTGTACCTGGTGCACAGTTCGGGTTTGAGATCCGCTATTCAACACACAATGTCGCGAAAATTGAGTACAAACTAGGGGTTGTAGCGCCTTAATACTAGACTCCCTTTGCCGTGCAGAAAAAACGTGAAGCCACCTGATAAAAAAAACCACTTCCCAATATTTCCACTTTTCTAAGATTCACACAAACATTCACAATCCACAGTTACCTCTCATTACTCCCCCATTCTCCCAAGAACAAGAAGATTTGTTACATGAAATGCGTTTAATAGGTAAAAAGGCTCGCTTATTCTTCCTATATTTTATTCAGTCGCCGTGAGTACTGGGGGGCGCTGTAATGAATTCCGCGATGCGGCGTAACACATTCCTTGTGTACTTCAGTTAAATCGTATAATGAGCGTTCAAAGTGCTAAATTATTGTAGAAAGTTTGTATATAGTTTTTTTCTTGTTGTAGTTTTTTCTTGTTTCTTTGGTTTCACGCTCTATCCTGCATATGCAGAGGGAATATGGGAGCCTATTGTTAAGATATTCTTTTCCCATTACCGTTCCTCATTTCCCATCGATTTAACGGGATATTGTGTATTAAATGGCGAAACTGAACGCCGCTCTTTACCTTGTTACGATAACGAGGAAATGAAAAAAATAAATATTTCATTTCCGCGAGTGCAAATCGAATTCACAAATTTTACAGTTGCACAACTAATTTGAAGACGGATATCTAATGTTAACAACTGTTCTTCAATTTAGAGACACTAGAGACATTGTGTGTTGAGTAAAATATTATTATTTTTTTGCCATACATAATTTATACTTGTAGTTAAAGAAATTCACTTTTATAAATTGGGCGATGTGTTTGGCCATTTGATTAAAAGAACCATTTTTAATCAACATCTTAATACGCAACTTAACAGAAACAGAAACGTCGCTAAAGCTGCACGTTTGGTCGTACACAAAGAAGTGTTGCTACTGGTGATGTTATATACCAGATAAATGTGAGTACCATAGAAAAAGAATGCTGCGGAGATTTCTTCGTAGGATATGCACAGAATGGTTGACCGAATCCACAATAAAGAGAAATACACAATGGTAATAGTGCGGATGCCACAGTGAAAATAAAGAAGAACACTTAGGTGTTAAGCGAAGGAAGAGCAAAAAAGATTTATAAAGCAAGAGTGAGTAGCAAGAGAGGGTGAGGAAGACCTCGGTTGACTTTAGAAAACACAACGATGATGGTTCTGGAGGAAGGTTATGTAAAAAGCATGAGAACCCCGCGCAAAATTGATGGAGAGGTTAATGATAGATGTGTATAAGCAAAAGAGGTATGCAAATACCGTTACTGGGATGAAGCGTCAAATTAAAAAAAACATCGTAATTTCATTACGCTCCCTCAGTTCGGTTACAAAACGCGCTGAACATTTTTACGCACTCTCATTTACGATATCATTCATACGTTTACGGTACTTAAAGGTTTTATGGTATAAGAAAGTAATAAATGTTGAGTGAAAAATATTATGACACTGGATTTATTTTACCTATACTTAGTTGTTTGGAACAATGTGTTCATATTAGTCTAAAACTTAAAAAAATTGGAAACCTGTTAAGTTGAAAAATTTAAGTTTGCATTATGATCTTGGAAATGTTAACATGAAATGTATTTAATCCCAAGTTTTGGTTCATGGTTTTCTTTTGTGTAATATACATATAAATCATTACTTTTATAATTTTTTACTTTCTGAATACTATAACTTCTTAATCGTTGCCAAATTTCATAGCTCTAAGACGATGGATTGTAACCCTATAGAAAATGCTCTTAACAGATCCACAGATAGAAAGATCCTCTTAAGCCCAAAACTTCATAAAGACTTCGAAAAAAAAAACAAAAAAACAACAAAAATCATGAAAAATTACATTCCATTTATTACCAGAGCGACAGCCATATCATTACACTTAGAACTTAAACGAATAAATAAAAGCCGATGAACTGTTACAAAGTAATCAATTTCCTTTAAAAAACGCTAGAGTGGTTCCATGCCTATGAGATTCACTAATCAAGTTAGACGGGGGGCGGATACGTAATGCCAAATTCTGACTCGGGAAGCGGTCAAAGGGTACTGTGGACAGTCAAATCCAATTTACTGTTTCGATTTTCCCAAGCTCTAAATGCTTGTAGCAATTAAACGACGCGTAAAGTGCGTGTCCCTTTAGGTCCTTTTTTGATCGAGACTATTCAAAATCGTATTTGGTTAATGTGTTAGTGTGCTCGCCTGTACTATATGTAGAGGTAGGTATATACGTATATGTTGTGTAGGGTATACACAGTAAAATTGGCAATATTTGACGAATTTAATTTGGTTTAGTTTCGGGTTTGGATGAATTGATATGGATAGGATAAGTAGCATCTATGTAATAATAGTAGTCGTTTCGCCTTTCCAGAGCAGAGAAAAAGTAAGAGATTCTCAACATTTAGTAAGACTAAATGTGGCGTTAGGTTTCGCAACTGAGTTCAACTCAAAAGGATTATGACATTTTTGATATCCATATATGAATAGATTCAGGCTATTTCAAATTTATTTGATTAACATGTTGCTCGTATGTTTATGTGGACAGTGATTGGAAATTCGATATGAGTTTGGTTGACAAATTTGATCTAGTTTCGGTTTCGCAGAAATATTGGATAGGGGTCTATAAATGTGTACATACATATGTAGATACGTAAATACGCTTTCAAAAGCAACGTTTATTAGTGAAGTAATTGGAATTTGAGTTAGGTATTTTGTTTTACATCATATGTTTAATTATAACATACATTTTTATGTAGTGTTTAGTAGTAAATTAATTTAATTGATATCAAAAATTAATTTACTTATATCATTTTAATATATTTTTTTAATTTATAGTCACTACTAAGAAATTTTTATTAGCTTCACGCAGGCAGAACTTAATGTCAAGATACGCTGTATAGAAAAATTGTTGCTTTTTTAAATTTATTTTTTAATTATTATTGAAACAATTTTATATAATAATATTTATTTTTATTAAAAGTTAAGTTTATATATATTAAAACTAAAAATTTTAAAAAGTTCAAAATGGAATGTTGTCGGGCCTATAAATGATATGAGCCCAAGCTCGAGTGGCTTGTATGTAACCTCTGAAGAATTTCACAATTTATTGCCCGATTCCAACATCAGATTAGCTCCATGATACTATATTATTATTAAATTTATACCGTGTTTCATGATAATTCTTTATAATTTCTTACATTTTATAACAACCTAATAAAAGCCTGTTAAAAATCATGACATTCTTATATACTAAACAATTTTAACTCTCGTCATCATCATTGTAGTTACCGACGTAAATAAATAAACGATTAACTAAAAGATTTAAAAGACGCTATATAGAAAGTGCCGTTTTGAAGATATTCCCTAGCGTGGGCAGTCATTAGGCCTCGCCTCGGAGGGCCGAGGTTAACCTCTGTTTAGTTTAAATCGTCGATAACCCTCCCAGCGGTAATCAATGTTATTCCACTACGCTATCTCTAGGTTTAGAATTAAAATTAAACAAGTAGTTTTAATATTGAGAAACGGAATTGAACATTTTGAATAGCAAATTAAATTATTCTATTCTGCTGATGCTTTTCAAACTGCAGGGTTAAGTTAAGCTATTTACTTAGTGTCGCTGAAAATGAGAAGTAATTAAATAACCAAGTGTCTTAATATTAAATTATTTCTGTCTACCGCGTTCACTTATAAAAAAAAAAATACAATTCTTTAAGCTTTATCAAATTTGATGGTCCCGCCATCATATTTGCGGTCGTTGTGGTCCAGCGTCACAGCCTGTGATTAAGCTCAACGGTTGTGAATTTGAATCTCCTCGAAGAAATGAATTAATTTCAGTTCCACGCTCTGTTAACAAGACTGATATTTGATATCAGCCAATTAACATATAACATGTTTTGAAAATTAGGCGGAAGACGAAGTGTCTTAATTGTAGGTTCCCTTTGTCTACCGAACTATAAAAATGCCTTTGGATTTCCAAAAGAAGCATGTGCAAAGATATCTTCAATACAACGATAAGCATATGCCTATCATATATATGTACATACATACATTTCTTATTTAATATGATTACACAAGAGTCGCTGGTGAGTCACGCCCCTTTATTAGCGGCGTCAGTATTAACTTTTAATTGTTTCTCCCTCCGCTTTACTTCAGAAGAAAATTTCATTAACGACCTGATTTGTTTACTTGACAACTTTCTATTAATGTTTTTGCATTTGACTTGTTCTATTTTAATTTCACTTTAGCGCTGTTTCTAGATGAGACGGTACTTCGGGCCGTGGGAGGCGAAAATAAATCTAAAAATATTCCACTGTATCATTTTATTTCTTAAAATTATAAATAATATATGTTTGTTTGTATTCATCAAAAGGTGAATTTCGTGGCTTTTTGGAGGGATTTCCAAGTGTGAATTAGTAGAAAAAGATGCATAATAAGCATCAACATAACAAAGACCTTTACGGAAAATGTGCTGATGTACGAGTTTTTCAATATAGTGTTTTAGGTAGTTTTATTTTTGCTAAGATAATAGGTAAACAACAGCGTACTACAGCGGGGTTTCACTGTAAACGCGACAGTTGTGAGTTCGATTTCCACTAGGTAACCTATTTAAGTTTTAATTTTTACAACCAGTGACACTACAATTAAAACACTTATTATTAAAGACAAACACATATTATTATCAGTAATATGTGTTTGTCTTTCCATTTCAAAACAAATGATTCCTACTTAAAACACATACTTTTGAAGCATTTTTGTTAATATAAATACTTTAATCCGCAAAACCACCTACAAGATGTTATAATAAATATAGCCCTACTCCATAAAAGCAAAGCAAAGTAAGCCCTGAAACGCCTCTAGGATTCGATACTTAATTACGTCACGTAGTAGGGATTCCACTAAGTTTCAACTAAGACGAGCCTACACGGAGTAAACAACGCCTCTTGAAAGATGTGCGATAAGCCTATCAACTGTTTATAATCCATTGAGCTCCGATCTTGCTATCAAAAACAACATTTTGTTGTGATTTTGTTTTTAGTGGGTAGATTCCATTTGAACATTCATATTGACTTTTTATTTTCTCTTTGTAATAATAATTTAATGTTTAGTTTAATTTAAAGGGTTTTGTTTTATCACCTATTATTTTTTTATAGTAATGATTTCTAGCAATGTTTTTAAAACATACATAATAATAATTATTTAGAAAACATATAAAATTTTGAACGTAGCGTAAAATTTTAACCGGCCAGGACCTACCTGGTCGGTTTCCAGAAGGGGCAAGGGCGAGTCCCACTACGTTAAAATATTTATACGTTTTCTAAATAAGTATTTTTCTTTTCTAAGTGTGGGCTAACACTTTAAAAATGTTCAAAACACATAATAATAACTAACAAAATGATCATAGTGAAATCATTCCCCAAATCTAGGAACAAACCCACGCCAGATCGACTGAGCCACAGCCGTATTACATTCTACACATAGTACATGCCATGTATAATAATTTCGAAAGTCAAGCCCTAAGCCTACCAACTATTTATAATCCAGGATAGGAGCAAAATATTGAGTTTTCGCAATCAACGTCACTTGGAAATAGTTTGGTAGAGTTTGATCGTTTTTATTGGACACTTTTGGCAAGTTTCTACTTATAGTTAGTTTTAGGGTGCGATAAAATATCACTTTAACTTTCCTAATTTGCTTAAGTAATAAAGGGATTTTTTAAAATGAAGTGACAAATTTAAATAAGTCTAAAATAATGGAACACTTCAGTGAAGTTTTGGATTACGATTTTAGTTCTGATGACAATGTAATTACATATAATCATGTAGGAGTAGTATTAGGACACTCCTCTCTCCACTTTCCGCCTCTTCAACGCCGCGATTTTGCCTCGATACCAGGACGAATATCTGGTGCCTGGAGTGGTAATCAAGCCCCCGACCTATCACGTTTACAGTCACACGCTCATTTTTCTGCTCTACAACTAGCCTTAATACCAGATAGATTATACAGATAATAATTTTTCAGAGCAAGAATCTAAATCTAAAAAATAATCCAAGAACAAAAGAAAATATTACTATTGAAATAAACAATACCTACCTACACCTGAAACTAAAGTAAAGCCCGTCGATTGAAATCAGCGTCTAAGGGCATGTCAATTCGATATTGTTTTCGTTAGTATAACGAGCACAAATAAAAGGTAAAAACGACTGTAGTGGCGATCGCTAACAACGTGAAATAACAAAGCGGACAGGCCTTGGATGGAAGCGATTTGTAATTGCAGTTGCTATTTTTACTTACAGTTTATGTAGAATAATATATTGACATAGTTTTTTTAAATGAGAGAGTAAAGAGAGAATGAGGAGAGTAATTTTTTAATATTTTTAGAGTTATGTAGCCCTCAAAACGGAGGACCCTTATAGGATATGTCTGTCTGTTGGTCTGTCAACTCCACTTTTGTCAAAATTACATTGAAATATTAAGCTGTAATAAATATCAAATATCCAGGTCTACAATCCCTTGGAGTATAGAAAAAAATATACTTCTGAGTCAACACAATCAAAATATATGAGCTTTTATGCTTTCTTTTTTGTCGCATAATACACAAAACTCGTTACGTAATCAAAAGCTATAGGACACTTCTTGTAGACTTTTAATTATGAAAATTGGCATTAAAAGACAACTTACGGTACAGATAAAAAAAACAATATTTTAAAAATTACAAAATTACAAAAACAATAATTACAAACTCACCCTTCAAGACGTCGAACCCAAATCCATCGAATTGATACTCGATTACGTGGCTGCTTTTCATTTCTTCAACTAAGGCCGTTGTAGCGCAGTAACTTAATGCATGTTGCAAACGCAACAGTTATGGATTCGATTCCCACTTGTGGGAAAAGATTATGTAACATTTTCATTTTTCGCTCTCTTATAACAAGGGCAAGCCTTGAATTCCGCCTCTCATATATATCATGCAAAATTGGCAGGAATCTGGCAACGGAATGTCTCAAGCACTCCATATCACTCTGCCTACACTGATTTATGCGGGATACAACGTGAAGCTAAAAAGATAATTTTTAAAACTAATTTTTTTAGTGCCTGTAACATATTATTTGAAGCTACATTTTAATTTTCTCTCCATTTTAAGCCGTTTAACGAGTGTTCTAATCCGATCCTGATAGTATTAGTAATAATGAGGTAACTGCTGATTTTACCCAATATTATTTTTGCTCGAGCAAAATGAACCGAGGTACTATTAAAATGTTTAAAAGTTTAACTTTTATCGGGTGTTAATGCGTTAAACGTTGGAAAGGTACTTTAATAATGGCCTGGGATATTTATTCTTTATATACTAAGTGTCAGCTTCACGCTGTATCCCGCACACTGCAGGGTAGGCAGAGGGAACGTAGTGA
>DWAO01001409.1:0-19104 GCA_018230605.1 Heliconius congener
TGTGTTTACGAAAAATGCATGTACACAAATCGGTCAGAGATGATCGGTCAGAGATTAGTGGTTGCTATACTGTTAAGATCTAGTCTCTCGTTAAGATCTAGTCGATCTATGAGTCAAGAGTAAGAAGACAGTATACGCATGACTATGAATTTACCATAATTTCGCATAGAGATCACGTTCCTCTGCACCGTGAACAAGCACGCTATATAAATGTAATAACTAGTGAGTGTCTGAGAATAAAATTATTTTAATTCAATAAAGATTACTCCCGTGTATAGATAAGTGGGAACGACAATAGTGCAAGGGGTCACGATCACGTAACATAATGATTTGTTAACAGGTCCTGCCACAAGGACGACTACATATACTAGGTACATAGAACGATTACGACGGTCATAGTATACGGCAGATAATTAGTTAATAAAATTTGTAATTTATATTTTTTTTATATCGATGTCATGTGGAGACGTCAGGCCGTATCCCACACAAAGCAGGATAGGCAGAGGGAACCTAGTGTTAGCACACTCCGTTCTTCGTTTTACGCCGAATTCTGGAGGTATAGCGTTTTGAGTGGCGGAAATTAACCCCTCATTTTGCCTCGAGACCAGAGCAAAGAAATACATTTAAATAAATATTGAATTGATTCGAATGGGGATCGAACCCACAACCAGTTACGTTTATAGTCACACACTTGTACCACATATTATAAAGAAACAACTGCATATTCTACTAAATAAGAGTAAATTACAAGTGTAGTTTCATGGACTTACCAGTCCTGGTGCAGTCCGGTCTGCCGTTCCTGACCGAGGTATCCGGCAGGGGCTTGCCGTCGGGCGCGACGCACCAGCAGCCCGCGGCGGCGCCGGCGGCCGCGCACTGCACCGCCGCGTACGTGCCGTCGGCGCGGCACCGCGGCACGAACGTGGCGCGCCGCCCGCCCTGCGCGCTCAGCGCGTACCGCAGCACCGTCAGGCACGACGACTGACCCTCTACAGACACACACTAACATCACTATTGTATTGGCTTCTTAGTGCCGAATCATTATTTATTGTTTAATTACATTTTGAATCCACTGATTCGTTACTTATATGTTTTATGTAACTTATCAATACTATCAAAAATCTTCATGCTTTTTTTGCGCATAGCAGGCTTAAGACAAAATAAAGTTAAATGAAGACTTAATTAAGCTTATAGTACAAACCATTATATAAACGTAAGTAGTGTAAGTCACAATTCCCGTTGTAAGTGCAGGTATTACGAACGATGTGGTTCATTTAATAACTTTAAGAGTCTGCCGATCGGATCAGATGTGAGTGGCAAAAATAACTCACCTATACAGGGACCTCGGTGTGCTACCGTTACCGTTTCTCCGGCACATTGAGCTTTCATAAGGTGACATTTAGATGGATAGTTACGGCCATCTGTTCCACAGACTGGCCTGTTGGCGTTGGCTGTGTTCGTCTCGCACGCGGTAACTTTATGATAGCAAACTTCGTTGTTTTGTTGAACCGACTATAAAGTAAATAAACAATTCTTGTATAACGTACATGATGTAAAATGAAATACATAATAGTAACAGACACGCCATTTTGAATGATCTTTAAAAGTTTTACAAGTACGGCGCCTGTAGCGCATTGTTCCCAATCATTTACAGTTACCAGGTAAGTTGCTCTGATCTAAACAATAGCCCGTGAAAGTGTTACTCCGAATAAGCACACCAAATATTTACATTAAATTTTAAAATTTGTAAGGAGATACTGGAGAGTTTTAAATATATATTTGTTTGTATTTTGAGACTTTATCAAATAAAATTTAAGATTAAATTTAAGTTTGTATATAATGTATAAATATTTTACAAATAGATAAACTTAACAAAACATGTTAAGAAAGTATTCTTTTTTTCAGGAGAGCTTTCAATATTACGTATTTTAAAGGACTTAGAACATTTTTAGTTATATATAAACATAATAGACTAGAATATAGCATAACTGAATAGTAAACAGAAATTGATATTTTATTTTTCACAATTGATGTATGCAGTTATACATTTATTGTGAAAATTTGTATTCAGTTCACAACGATAAAACCTGCACGTGAATGTATCTCTAACTGCCAATTTCGCCTAGCAAAGGATGAGTGTAGCCAGATATATTTATATAATATTTTTTTATTTGTATACCGTCCGCTTAAACCTGCTGGTAGCCTGCTAAGACTATACTAGATATTATAAAGAAAGACAAAAGCCTTCTTTAAAAATCTATGTATATGTAGTATCTACTCATAGATCTAAGTAATCTCTAGTATAAAATAAATTAAAAATCAATTTTGTAACGTTTTACACATTTTTAAATGGTAAAAAATGTATATAACGTAAAATAAAAAAACGGATCTAAGGTTTACGCTCTAAACCGACGATATATTTTAGATTTTATACCTACCTAATTTTATACTGTATTTCAACGATTTTTACTTCCATTGCAATTGGAGCACAGTAATTGATATATTTGTGAGTTGAATAGTGATCCTTTGTTAGTCGAACTTGTATAGAACTCGCTAATGTTGTTATTGCATAAAAATATTTAAAAATCAGTGTACAGGGTAGGCTCTTAAATTCTTGTTTAAGTTAATACAACTAAAAGGCAGTATATGTCTAGAAGTTATTTAATAGCTAAACCTGCTTAATTAATACTTGACACTTTGCAATAGTAAGTGCCTTTTAATTACTTTTAAACATTATACAAGTTGTATAGCAAGAACGTGCGTTTTAACGATTCCAGTACTCCAAAATTTTTACTAAAATAATTTAGTAATAGATTTTTTTTATTATATTTAGGAGCACGTTCACACTGCAGATTAGATATAAGCAGAATAGACAGAAAGAATCTGAGAGCAAAGTGTTAAGACACTCCGTTCCTCATTAGGACACTTCCGGCCCCACTTTCGCGGTAGCGGAACTCGATGCCGCACTTTGCCTCGGTTACAAAACGAGGAAATCAAAATATTAAATATTTCATTCCCCCGATCGTGTATCGAATCAACTTGTGGCGTTCGCAGCCACACGCATGTGCCCCTGCGTCACAACTGCTGGCCTCAACTATTTTGATATAAATTTTCATTATTAGGATTTCTTAAATGTAAGTACCTATCTATATTTAGTTATTTTAAGAAACCAGGCTCGGTTTTGTTGGTGGATAGGTGTGATACAACGATAAACGTTTGCCAAGTAATATGTTTGAATGTATTGGTTGTTCATTTGTTTATTCCTATATATTTCCCTGTAAATGATTTACAGTTGATTTAAATATTTAGACGATAAATAATGTTTTACATTTTATTGTTTATTTGGCAAAAAATATATATTGTATATTTAGGTATATATAATACGGTTTCTTAGTCTTCTTAAATTACGTAAAAATATGAACAGCCCATAACATCTCATCGTACGAATCGACCGCATTATACATTATACATTCCGTCCTGGTGGCGCCTAAGCTGACGACGTGTATCTCATTTAGAAAATTTAATTCAAATGTCATGGGGAATAAGATAATTATTTTATTTATATTATATTATAGATTTCAAGGAATATCTGCTTGCATTATACAAACAACCGCCCATAATACGAAATTGTTTTTCGAACGAAATCATTTGTTATCTACTATTATTGCTTCTGTTAATACAAACAAAAGCCTTCACACAATATATTGTGGTATCAACAGTTTGATTATAGTGCGTCTACCGTAGTATTTAAAGGTTAATACTTAACAGTGCCTACTTATTTTTCTTTAAGCTTCACGCTGTATCTCACACAAAGCAGGGTAGGCGGAGGGAATTAGGGAGGCATTTCGCGTTGTGTAGCGGAACTCAACGCCGTGCATTGCCTCCTTACTAAAGCGAGGACATGAAAATATTAAATATTTCATTTTATCGAATAAAAATCGAACCAAAACTTCTGTTAAATGGCGTTAACAGTCACACGCTTGTTCTCCTGCGCCACGACTGGCCTCAGTACCTACTTATACTTTATTATTTACGATTAGAACTTATTAATCTATCGATTTTTCCACTGATGAGAGGCCTACTAGCCTTCTTGATAGACACCTTTATAATACAGTAAGTTAAATTAAGAATAAAATGGAAACAAAAAAGGCACGGACGATCAGTCTGTGGTGTAATACAACTTAATATGCAGAAAAAATCTATTGTTTGTCATTACAATCATATATAAAAGGCATCAATTTTATTTATTTATACTATTATATTTTAAATTGATTTTAAATATATTTATAAGTTTTGTTACGTAATATTAACTTTTAATAATTAATATCGCAAATAGTACACTAATTGTAGTACCTTTTCACTTAAATCAAATGAACGTAGAGAAAAATCAAGCAGTTAAGTTTAAATTAGTAATAATAAAGATAATAACCCATGGAATGCCACGACTATATAATATAATTAATATTAATATTTTACATTTATAGTCCGTTTTCAATTTTTTATACATATTTGAATAATGATATGTATTTTTAGTCTATTATTTACATATATTATATAAAAAATATTTATTACCTTTCCTTCAGGACCAGCGCCGGTAACATAATAAATAAAATTTAGAAAAATAATATGAACCACTAAAAGATTCATAATCATAATGCCAAACTAAATGCAATAATGTAATAAATTAAAATTGTAGATCCAATATTGTTTATTTACAACACTCATTCACTAAACAATATTAAACTTTTAATAATAAACGGAATAATAAAATGTTTTTTCAATATCATTTTGGCATGATTAATTGTGTTAAAATTTTAAATTACTTTGTTTTACAAAGATAAATTATAAAATCAAATACTATCGCAAAGGCGTTAGGCAAAAGAGAGAGTTACGGACAGAGTAAAGTACAATAAGGATAAATCCCGGTGCCGGATCACCTAACCACGAGCAAAAAGCGCACACGCACCCCACCCAACGTATATCTGAACGTTTCGTTTATCAATGCCGCTCTTAGCTCTACTTCTACGTTTAGAAAATATTATTTTTATAATTTGTATAATCTGTTACAAGTAAAGTAATAATTAGAAAAAAATCCATAATTTAATTTACTTTTCTAATATGCCGCTTAATATCTGTTATATTCAAATATTTCTAAATGTAGATAATTATTATTGAACAGACAAATACACAAAAATGTCATTGTCAAAATCAAAAATCTAAATAGTTTTTTTTGAGTTGATTGCCCATGATAATCATTAAATGATTGATACTAAATCAAGAACACTTATCTATTTAATAATATAATATACTAATAGCCAGTAACGGAAAACAAATTAATTCTTGTTTTATATATAAAATTGTTATAAAAAGAGAATATGTAAAGCAGTCATTAAAATTTTTTTCTTACATCCTGATGATGATGAATGATCATTTATGAATGATGAACCTCCCTAAATAAATGGATAAACCACGAATTACATATGCAAAAATCAATACTGGTTGATCTGAAGTAATATATACTTGTTACATTTGTAATAAAATTTCTAAAGTGCCTTTTTATGGTAAGAACAACTTTGGTTATTGTTGACAAATATAAATAACATTTTATTATAGGTAGAGGTAAAGTTTTTTATTTTACCAGCATCATAGTGTGCTCATGAAGTTAAAACTGTTAATAAGTTCTCTAATTGTCCTATTTCTTTTGCCGTTAGTTATAACTGATCATAAGAGAAAACATCATCGAAGAAAAAAAAATTACAATTCAACTATACCAAATCAATTTGCAAAAAAAATATGTGTAAAAATTGACCAAACATTAAAAGGTAAGGTATTATTAATAAAAACAATCTCTTTATACCGATAATTAATTTAATGGTAGCAGCAAACGTAGAGCAGACTTTGAATGCAATGATTATGGGGTTCAATTTCTGCTTGAAGAAATTAATTATATTAATTTCCTTATGTTGGTAATAATACAAAATACAATTTTGAGTGGCTACTGAACATGGTGCTCCGTCTTGTGTAATGTATCAAATATTTTGTGCATTGGTGTGTATGAGGGAAGGAGTATCTTAATATTAAGTTATGAACTTAACTAAATTTCATGTGTACTGCTACATGCAAGATTTAGGATACTGATAAAAATAATCATATTCTTTATAGCACAACACAAATCATGCTTTCTTCGTCCAGATACTGGACCTTGTCGAGCTGATATTATTCAATGGTATTATGATGTGAGACAGACTAAATGTTATCGTTTTTTTTGGGGAGGGTGTCAAGGTAATGGAAACAGATTTGAAAATCGTGATGACTGTGAAAACTACTGTAAGCTAAATGTTACAAGTGCTAATAATAGTAGGTATCTTATAATGAATATAACATTAGAGTAATATTGTTACACATATTTAACAAATTTTGATTTTGTATTAGTGTCATAAAATTTTATTTATTTATATAGTTTTTCTTCGGTTATGTACTACAATGCATTTTCATAAATAACAATTCTTTTATAATCTGTTAATTAATATTGATTTAATAACATAGCATTTATAAACTATATTAATTTTATTACTGATAATAATAATATTTCTTATGTCAAATGTAAAAATGTATTTCATTAAATAAAGAGTAATTTTTTTATTTTTATAATAGTATGCATATTAGTTGCTTCTTAAAATATTTAATAAAGTAATATATTCACTTTCAGAAAAGTTGCCCTATTTCTGTTCTCTGGCATTTGATTATGGAAATTGCTTTGGATACTTTAACCGTTGGACCTGGGATAATTTATCCAAGTATGTTTGAGTATTTTCTAAATGTTGGTTTGATTGCCACTTGAATTAATTATTTTAATTTTTTTTGCCATTCAACAGACAATACCTTGAGTCTAGAAAATTGGACAGAGTGTGGGGAATGGAGTGTCTTATAACTAAATATTCTCTGCCTACTTTAATTTATTTCATGTTTTTCTTTTGTCTTAATCTGCATGTATTTGAATTTGAAGAATATTTTGAATTTGAATTTGAATTTGACATGATTTACTTTTGTTTATATATTTATTTAATATTTGTACTTATTGAATTACAAATGTTAAAAGGTAGCTCTTCACTTGCCATTGACTTTAAATAATATAATTTTTATTTGTATAAAAAAATGTAAAACAATTCTTATGTTTGATGAAAATATTATAAATAATTTTGATGTTAATAACACAATATTTCCATATTTCCAGAAGTTGCAGGCGACGATTGTATTCAGGTTGTGGAGGGAATCAAAATAATTTCCATAGTCGCACTGAATGTTTGTCCACTTGCTTGAACCCACCAAATAATACACTTGAAAGAAGTCATTTATTTACAACTTGTATTCCTATTGTATTAAATGATATTCATTAATAAAATTATTAACAGCATTTCATATAACTGGTTCTTTCTTCTATTTTTATTTATTTTATAATAATTAATAAAGTGGATTAAGAGATTATTTTTCTCTTACTTTTCGGCAAATGTGTTTAACATGATGAAGTAAGATACTGATGTTTTTAAAATCTGTAAAAAATGTATACAAAATTAATTACAACAATTTGCTGTTGTTGTTAATTTACTACAACAATATGTTTGTTTTTATACTAAAATATAAATCCGATTAAGAAATTAGTTTTTTCTCATTTTACCATATCCTCCATATACCGATATATTATTTAATTCGCTTAAATTGTCTTTCTTCTTTATTGATCGTTCTTTTCTTTAATTTTTGTAGGCTGTCGTGGGTACAAAGGCACGGGCACGGCAGGAATGTAAACGCGTCGGTTTTGGTTCAATTCACAAATATTTAATATTTTCATTTCCTGTCTCTGGTATCTAACTGTCTCGAGAATTCGGCTGAAAATGCAAAACAGAAGTGTGGTAATAGAAACGAAATATCTTAATACTAGGTTCCCAGGTTCCCTATGCATACCACGCTTTACCTTAAAAAGGCAGAGTAAACTGGTACCTACAATCTGCATATATACTTATAAGTAAAAAAATGGTCTTACTGCAGCCATAGTTTGTACACCGACGTTGACTATATTCATAGCTTTGACTGGTAATGGCCTCTGCGAATTGACCAACATTATGAAAACTTTCTTCCTATCACCCACTTTCATACATTCCCAAGGTAAACTGTATACAGCGTTACTATATTGATCACTCTGAAAAAGTATCTAAGTTTTTGACCAAAACTTCTTTGGTGTAGTGGCTTTAATTATATGTATTTGTCGTCCGTTAACATCGAAAATTAACAACAAAATGTAGGTAATCTCGTTTCTATTGCTTATTATAATTTATACTTTCTTTATACGTTGTAATATAAAAGATGTCTTAGTTCATCATCAGTTATGGTACTGAAGGAGACAGCAGAGCGGGTGCGTGAGTCCAGCGCTAATGCAGACTCGTTCCGCCGCCGTAGGCCAGGGGGTAGAAGAAGGCGGTACGCGCATCTTCTACTCCTCCTACCCCAGAGGAGCTACTGCGAGAGGGTCAGTGATCCTCCTGCAAGTCATCGAGGTTGCGGGTGCCCTAGGAAAAACCCCAGGGCACCCTGAAGGTGACCCGAGACGTCGCAGTAGTATGCGCGAGCGATCCTGTGGCGTTCCATTTTGGTGGAGAGGGTTTCCGTTGGGTTTTAGTGGGTAGGATCGGTTTCACCGGTGAGTTCCACAGTGTTGCTCATCCTTAAGGCTCTGGCCTTCCGTATGAGCGGTCTGCGTAAATGCATTTCCCAGCGAAAAAAAAAGGGTTGTACTTTGTAGAGTTAAATTTAAGATAGGGTTTTATAAGCCAGAGCATTAATATTAGAAATCAAGATATTCTCCCATAGCGCCTCAGCTACAAGGATTTCAAACATAAAAACACTGTGGCTGGTTACAGACTTTACAGTTTATTGCATACTTTTATAAATTGAATTAATATCACTGAATTATAATTATTTTGTGTACTTAATACAAAAGATGAGTTAATTGAAAATTCAAAAAAATCGATTTGAATTAACATTTATTTGCAATCGTTAATTAATTTTTTTTTACTTAAATTATGCAGTTTAATTACAAGTAAGTAATAAAGTGATATTTAACAAGTAAAAATGAATGGATAGATGGGTCGCAAGCTGAACGTTTATTCGATCGTGCCTCCCTATTGGTTGCTCCTCGCTCTCACTTGCGCGCTCGGCTCTGGGGGAACGTGACAATAAGTCATGCTTTGCTATGCAGCCGTATGCGTGCTGTCGGCGATCATCAATTTCTATGATGTTGTCACGTCAAAATTAATATTAAATTATATGAGTTATATAATTTAATATTAATTTTGCCTACCTACCTAGTGCTAGTGCTACTAGTAGCTTTAGGAAGACTATAAAAAATTGCGTTTGTGGTTATTAAATTCTAAGCAATTATTACGTGATTTTACTTACAACTGTCGCAAGAAGTTCAAATACAATTGATATTTGAATAATTTGTTGAAATACCACAAACGTTAATGGTCCATATAGCATGATAGCTTCAGCGTTCTGTAATTATTTGTATGTAAGTATAAATAGAAATAAATAAGATTTTCAGTATTGTTCTATTTGAAATAGAACGTGTTTGTAGGTTGACGTTATTCGGGACACTATGGGATAGAATCTGAATATGCACACGAGAGTTATGCGTTCGATCCCCACTCAGGACGATTGTTATTTTAAATTTCCATTTTAGTTTATCGGTCTAGCTCTAATAGGGACAAAGTGTGCCGTTGGATTTCATTATTTGACGAGCAATAGGTCGAAATAGGGTGAAATATCATGTTCTTCCTTTCTAGTTCCTATTGTGTGTAGACCAAGATATATGTATATATATTATAATAGCACTGATTAAAGTAGAGCTGAAAAAAAAGTTTTTATTAGAAACCAATAAAAAAATCCAACATAAAATGTACATCAGTTCTTCTGCGCCGGACATTGAATCCTCATAGTTTTTACTGTGTCGTTTGCGTTAACCTTAAATCTTTCTGTTATATTATCAAGCAAATCATTGTGTCCCTGATTTTTTTTACTGCTTGTTCACATACATTTTTCCCTTGCACAGTGATGTTCCTAACATTATCTTACACTTTTAATAAATCAAACATAACAGTAAAATATTAAGAATTAAACATGTGACGCTGCTGTCGGTTCAAGATATGTAAGCCATTTGTCAAAAATCAGTACAAATCGGCTTACATTAAGTTACTGACGTTAAATTTACAACGGACGTTCCCACGATACCGCAGGGTAGTGGAGTGACACGTACACGTTAGTGAGGATAATATTTAATTTTGAGACTAACTATGAAAATTTTGCGGCTGGCATCAGGACAAACAGTCCTCCAGCACACTTCCCATAATAAATACGGTAGAGAACACACAGACAGCGAGAAGTTTCTATGCGAAGCCAAAGTATCTAGCCTAGCCTTTTACAGATTAATCAATCGATTTAGGTTACAGCCGATACTTGGGTGTACCAGCCAAAGATGAGAACAGGCTATATAAGACCGAAATTGGCCGAACTTCTACCAATAGATGTTTAGACGTGGAGAACTATCTCATTCTGCCGATGACACTCAGTTTCTTCGAGAACCACTTGGACGTCTTAGTGATTGACCTATCATATATAGTTGGGCAGGAACTATGACTTTCTTCAGAGTGTGCTCTTCCACGAGTATGTAACAACGCTGACTAAATAAGAATGCTGAAGCAAAGTGTTAGCGCCGGTGTTACCTCAGGAGTACATGAACAGAGTACTAAAGGAGCGATGCTATACGGCCCACTTGATTTGTGGATGTCCAAAGAAAACGGAGCTCGCTTTGGTTGAGCTTAATATCAGGCCATCTCATTATCTTTCTCTTTCGTCGTGTGGACCAAGATTTCATTTTCTGTGTGTAACGGCGGAAGCGAAGAATGGCTGAAGTTGCCAAGTGTAGCCTCCTAGAGGTCCCATAACTGACGAGGCCTAATGACGACGACGAATGCTTTCAAACTTCTTAATTTTCAAACCGATCGTAGCGATATCCTCGTACCTTGCTCTGGCAATTTGCCACTCAATGTACCTAGAGGCTCGGTTATATTTTTTAAGGCTTTTACCAGTTCTTGGCCCAAATTTGATATGCCTCACTCTTGCCAATGGCAGCTAAGAACATTAAGAAATGTAAAACTTGTAGTTGTATAACATTATATTAAAAGTTATCACCAATGTTTTTAGGTAAACAACACTTTTTTTTCTGTTTTATTTCAGCAAAATTAAAAAACTTTAGATCTGTTTGTAAACATAAAATGCTAATAATTACCTTTTGAAAGCACACTAACAGTAGCACACAACCGCTGACAAAATGGAATAGGTAATAAATAAGGAGAATCGGTCCGAAAGTACTTATCAGTCGTGCTGAAAATCTAAAATATCTATACTGTAGTAAAATATAAAGATTAGTACTGCATAAATATTTACAAAAAAAAAATATTTTTAGAGTAATTCCAAGTGCACTCACTTGGTAATTTTATTATGTTGTTGAACAATATTGGCCATATCACGAGCAACGAGCTTTCCTTCATCATCGGAGAAAAATTCATCTTGTATATTTACATCTATTGTTACTTTATTAGAAGGCCTCCGAAAAGTTTCCATGTCATTTATTAAAATACGCATATGCCCCCAAATGTGGAAAACCATCAATGATATTAACAAGTCGATGTAACAAAAGCAAAATGAACAAAGTATCGACATGTACCAGTCGAAGGTGAACATAACGAGATACCAATAAATATTGTGCTTGTAATCAAATGGTAGTTGATAGTAAATAGAAAGTTCAAGCGACGAGTTTCCGGTCTTGTAATTGTTAAACGCATCAGAGTATATATTTTTCCACAGTGGCGTAAAATTGAATAATAATAAACCAACTACTAACAATATGTCGATGTACACTGTGAAGAAGTGTGAAATCTTGTGGACAAGCAGGTGTGTCTGAAATATGAAATGGTTAATTATTAGTTATATGGCCAAGTTAGAGACCAGTCGTGGCGCAGGGGCACAAATTGTGACTGTAAAACCGACTGGTTATGTGTTCTATCCCCACTCGAGGAGATGAAATATTTATTTAAAATTTATATTTCCATTTCTTCGCTCTGGTGTCGCTGATTTATTTATTTTTTTATTTAACTATTAGTTAAGTGCGTGTTTATTTTTTTAAAGTCATACTTAAGAAAGCTTCATTTATGGTTAATACCAATACTTAATTTTTATTCATATATCAGATTCACGCTGCATCCCACGTATAGCAGAGTGGGCAAAGGGAACCTAGTCTATGTCTTACATTCCCTTCCCCTACTTCCGCCGTATTTTTGAGGCATTGTGTGTTCAGTGGCGGAACCCAATGCCACGCTTTGTTCATAATATATTTTATTAATTTATTTTTATAATTTAGAATTTTGCAGATACGTTTAATATACATATTTTAGGTCATTTTGTTTGTAAATCGCCTCACGCGAATGAAATTTACGAGTAGGTACGCGATTTCAGTTTATCGAGAATTCGAACAGTATTCGATAAAAGTATTTTTTATGTCCTTTTTATTTTCTTATAATAATTTTATTGAATTAACAAATACTTATGTGCTACTTTTAGAACTCTTAAAATATTTTAGAATAATATTTATTGCTAATAAGGAAGAAGAAAATTCCTTAAAAAGCTACTGAAATATGGCCCACAAGATTTTTAAAACATTGACATATAAAAAAAAAAATTAAAAATTATCTTACCGACATTGCATATTCGGAATGATCTTTATGGTTAAATAAATGTATATAATTGACAAAATCAGCGATTAGATTTTTGTATATTTTTAGAAATACAAGCATCACACGAAACTGAAAAATAAACGGAAATATAATAAAATAATAAATATTAATATTACTCCCGAATATTTTCAGTTTTTTTTTAATTCGGGAATAGTTCTATAGGCATCTAATAGTTGGATTCCATTTAGGGTAATAAAAACTATACTTACTCTATTTCGATAATTTGGTTTGCTTAATTAGGTTAAGTTATGTAATTTATTTTTGTTTTTAGAACGGTATGTTAAAATTAGGCTTAGGTTAGGTTCCCTGATCCCCTCTGCCTATCTTGCTATGTGCGAGATACACCGCGAAGCAAAAAAAAAACAATAGTAGATTATATTCTACTATATTAATACTTACAGTGGCCATGGTAGACATAGAGACAGTGACGTAAGTATGTGCTAGTTCCATAAAGTCAATAACAAAAAGATTATTTTTCAAATAAATGAAACCTGGAGGTAAACTGAGAGCGAAAACCAAAAATATATAGATTCTGCCGTAGAGACTATATTTTGATTCTTCATCCCCAATAACCTTTGACGGCCACGCATGGAGAATTTGCAGACGTCTTTTAAGTATTCTCATATATTTTATATCCTGACTTTTTTCTATACCTCTAAAAATAATTACAAAAACTATTAAAAGTTTAATAATAATCGAATGTAAATTTAATGTTTTATATTAATTTTACTCTCGATCATTTAACTTTTTCTAAGCAATCTTTCAATTAGGGACGACGCTCAGAATTTTGCGGGGACAGTTATACACAATTATTCCTTCAAATATATTTATAGAAAACTATAATTAGTGGCTGCCCGCAACTTCGTTTGTGTGGACTTTATCTCTTCCTTATGCTATTTACATATACTTACTATCTGTTGTGTTTGAAACTTATAGCAAGGCAAATAGTTAAAGAGAACCTAATAAGAACCCGTTCTCCGTTTTCTACTCCACGCAAATTCTAATCATCTTAGCCAAAGCCATGCCTTATGTTACAGGAGTTAGGAAATAAAAACAATTTAAATATATTTATTTCCCTGAGTGGGTATTCTTAACCTTCGCAACTACTGTCAAAAACGATGTACCTATTATTTGTTATGCTACGATGACATACATTTTAATTTTTTTTTTGTCAACTAAAATTGTCCTCCACACATTTGCTAAGATGATTTTTTTATTTATTATATAATAATTTAGCTAGGCTATTTATACCAAAATTTTTAATCGGGGCGTTTACCTCAGTAAGTCCCTATCATCCCTTGTTTCATAAAAATCAGTTGAGCTGTTCCGGATATAACCCAGGAAAGACAGACAAAATTTTGTCTGTCTTTCCTGGGTTGTAGAAGCTTGTAAGTGTTTTGTATCGTGTAAATAACTATATGCATTTGAAAAACACGGCTATGTTGAAATTACGGAAAGACATTTCAATTTTGTTTAAATAAAAAATAATAAATCAAAAATTACTACTATACTGAACGTCTTGCTATGTATAATGGCTAATTCTTAAAAGTAAGCTTAGCTTTATTACATATTTGAGGTCTTTAATTGTTATCAATTGAAAATGTCTGACATATTAAACATCTTCCACTAAAATGACATGATATGTCATTATTGCTTATAATTTAGCTGAACTGTTATGTTTATTCTTCAGAGGTTCCTGATCTTTAATCCTTATATATAATTGTTTTTATATAATTAAATATATAAAACTTTTTATAATTTTAAATATCTTATCTTATTATATAAAAATAAAATAGAATCCGACCGTGTATTGTAACTATTTCAAATGTGGGACTACTTCAATTTATCAAAGTTAATATTACTAAATTATTTCAATATACCCACTATTTAACTTACACATGTGTATACTGTTAATTGAATATTTGATATTGTTTTGTTTTTTGTTTTTACTATGCTTGCTGATTTAAACGATCACATTTATAAATATGTATCTATTTAAGATAAGTAACTCTGTATTTCTCTTTAAGTGAAATGTAATTGCTTTTGAGAAATAAATAAACTCTTTAACTACCACAATTAGAAGTGCTCAACAACTTTTGTTAAGGTGGGATTTTAATATTTCTTATAGTTTAGCTGGACTGATATAGTTGTGCAACAGATGTTCTCGAACTAAATTTTTTTATTATCCGTTGAAAATGCTCATCACTTTTAACTTGTAGACGTTATTAATTATTTATTATAGTTTATATAGATCACTACGATTCTGCCTAGACCCAGTAACTATTCAAGATTTTTATTATACTGCTTATTTCAAGCCCCCTACATTGTTGTTCGTAAATATATTCTATTAGACTATGCTAATCTTGACAATTTCTAAGTCACAGGATTTTTATGTATAGATGGAGTTTAATGGGTTGTAGAGCAGTCCCCTCATGTGAATGATGTCGGTCTGCCTGCTCTCAGTGGCTGGGACTTCGAGTTATAGAGCTTAGAAGAAAGAGGCTTCATTATTACGAAAAAAAAACGATAATTGAAATGGTCAGTTTTGATGCATATTCAAAGTAAGGCGTTTTTACTGTTACATTATAGTATAGATAGAAGAAGAAGAAGAAGAACTTACTGTAGATCACTTCCGTCGTTAATTAGCAGGACCATTTTTCAAATTGAATATACTTTATTCTTTGTGTACCAGCGAAAAGTGATCTTTAAAAAGTACTACATTTATTGAGAAGTAATCGTTATTTTTATACTGTATCAAAAATCAATTGAGTAAGTCGGGGGATGGTTAACCAAGGCAAAATTTACCTTGAATAATTGTTTTTCTTATTGTTTTAAAAATATTTTATGTATAGTTATAATTTCTAAGGTTTGGAAAAAATGATAAGAAACTCGCAAATCAAAATTTAGATCTCGAAATTCACGACATTCACATAAATTTGGGCTGGTTCATAATATGGCTCATAGGACCTTGTAAGACAAACAGTTATAAAATTATTTTTCTGTTCAATTGATACTTTCGAGAACAATACAATATCGATGACACTAGATGAAGATAAAGTAAAGAGAACAGCATGGGGTTTCCAGAGGGCTATTCGAAGTTGCATAAAAGAGATTCGAGTTGATGACAGTGAACGAGATGAAAGAGGTATGAAGAGATTGTAGCCTTAATCAATAAGCATACTAAGTGTAATTTACTAAACAAGATATTAAAGGCTTTTAATTTTTAATTTATTTATTATGCGTCCGTTGAAAATAAGGAAATAAAAGATTCTCATCCCTTGTTTCTCGAAATCGACTCTCCAACTTGAGTTCTTGATAGCCATCCCCGATCTACCCTACTATATACATATATAATGTATAAATATTTGTTCTTTCATTGATTATACATGAGCTAATATAAAAAATACTATATAACTATATACATTTTTCGCGCAAAAAATAGGGAGAAAGTCCTAAACGTTAAAACATACAGTTCCAAACTTTTCGCCCAGTTTTCGAGACTTTAGAGTTTAGAGAGGAATTTAACGTCGCATTTTATCAATATGAGCAAGGAATCTCTATCCATAAGCCCTATGGCCTCATACACATTATACATGGGTTAAAAATAAAAATAATTTAAAAATATATCTTTACGGAAAAACCAAGGTTCTTAAAATACTAAAACCTATAATATAATAATTTCCAACAGCATATAGCAATTGCAAAGAAAATTATTATTTATAAAGTCAATTGACAGGTTAATGATACAAAATGTTTGCCGTTGTACGTAATATAAAAAGGAATTATTGTAGACGCCTGAATTATTAGTATAATATCGAGTAGGTACCTTATGGTAATAATTATGAATGCGCTCGGTAATAACTTGGAGAATAGACAATTTTAATACATATGTTTCACGATGTATTACCGTCTTCAAGCAAAATATTTGATGAAACAATATTTAATCAGTAATTTTATTTAATATTAACAATTCTTTCCTTACTGACCAATACGGATTCCTGCTACGTAACCATGAAATCTTGCTACTTAAACTATGTCAGTATGGCATACAGGATGCTGCCCTTGATGTTATTGCCTCGTATCTAAACCAAAAGATTAATAAAAATAACGTAAGGTCATCGATAGATCTTGGATCAACGGTTCCAGGATCTATATTTGGTCTATATTATTTGTATTTTATATTAACACCTAGCGTTCCGATAACGGCTGCGCTCACGATATCACGAAGGTATTCGTGTTTTTATGTCTGTAGTGTACTTAGAAAGACTATAAACATGAAAGTACCTAGGAAAGTACGCATTTCATCATCTATTCCATAGTCAATCGGAATCAAAATAAAATAATTCAAATGGTGAACCTCTGGTTACGGCAGTTATTTTACAGGCAACCATATGTTAAAATGTTGTGAAAATAATAAACATAAAAACAATAATCTTTAATTTGATAGCTAAAAAACACATTAGTGGAAATTATCAACTTTAAGTGACCTGTTTAAACCTGGCAACCCTGGAGTTGCGGCAGACTGAGAGGTGACAACCATTGTATTTTCAATTCCTTATGCGATTTTCAAATGATTATGGAATTCACATAAAAAAATATATGACGATAAAAACGCATTACCATAAATTTAATTAAAGGTGATTGCGGCACAATTCTTGTAGACAACCCTGGTGTATTCTATTCTACTATCATGAATCATTCTTAAAAATAAGTTTCATTAAAAAAACAAATATCTGCAGATTTATGCACTTGGATCTATTATAGTCGGCATTTCTATCTAATATTAAACTGTAAAAAATTGTTGTATTGTCAAAACTACAATAGTAAGACACATGGTATCGCGAATTTTTAGATATAGATAAGTAGTTTAATTTTGTAAAACATTTTTTGTTTCATCTTCATCAGTTTCTGCAGCAAATGCGATAAAAGATATTTTATCCGTAGTTTTTAACACCTTGGTTACATTATTGGTTACATTATTGAAATTTTTATAGGGATCTCTAGATAGAGATAGATATCGTTGGTCAGTGATAATGAAGCATTCTAATGATGAAGGATTTTTTAGAGTCGGTTTTGTTTTTTAGATTTTTATCCGCTACAAACATACACACATGCAAATCTTTCCTCTTTTTATAATAGCATAGATTACTACTTTTAGGTATAAAGTAGTTGTATATAGTCGTAAATTCAGTTCTTCTGCGTTCGCATTTAGAAAAATAAGACGGTACTGCCTGACTAGTTTATTTTAGCTATTTTTATATATAATATTCTATGTTACTTTTTCGTTGCGAAATATTATTTTATCAGAAAAAAGAAATTGCTAGTACTGTAAAATTAAAATAATTTTTCAAATCATAAGAAATTGTACCGACGTATAGCAAAAAATAATTAATCAATCTTCTAAATATAACTATTAATAAGTAAGTTCCTTAATTGATAAAATATATAAACTTTAGGTCGTTTTTTGGTGTTAAAATTATGTTAGCTTCAAGCTAAGTATAATCCGAAGAATCCGAGTATTCTGGTTGGCGGTGTATGCGCCGATATCACCAGCTCCATCAAGTAAACTAGAGGAGTTTAGGAGAGTTGTTAAATGTATATTATTATGTTCACTTATAAAATAGTTAGCTAGTTAACTCATAAAAAAATAGAAAAAAACTTAAAAATTTGAAAGAACACAAAACTAAATTCAAAATTGAGCCTATAAACAATACGAGTAGTACGACAATATAATGGTTTTACAAAACTAACTGATATAAAAAAATGTTTATATTAAAAATTCAATTTTACTTTTCCAATCTTTTCCATTTTATATCCACTTGCAGCGAAGTGATAAACATCTTGATATTTTTTATTATTTGTTTGAAACTTTCAGTGTTAGCCGAACGACACTATGAAGATTAACGAGAGTGGATTATGTTTTATTACTTTTATTTTAATTCTCATATGTCTTTCGGAAGCTGTAAGTATCAGCATAAATATGGTACTTATTACAAAATTTCTAATAGATATTTATTTTTAAATGTACATAAAAGGATTGATTTTATTTGGTTTGTCCTCTTTTAATGAATTATAGTATTAGATATTAATATACGCAATTATTATACTTATGATAAGAAAAAACTCTTTTTAATTTTTTCAATTTATTTTTAAAGAAAATGTTACTTAGAACTAAGGTGATGTCTAAGCGAGTTTTAATATAATTATACTATATTCACTCCTCGCGGCTCGCCAGCGGCTTCGTCCGCTTAAACTACATGAT
>DWAO01001410.1:0-19103 GCA_018230605.1 Heliconius congener
CTGCCACTCAACACGCAATGCCTCCAGAATTCGGCAGAAAGTGGGTAACGGAGTGCCTTATAACACTAGGTTCCCGCTGCTTATCCAGCTGTGTGCGGGATACAGCGTGAAGCTGAATATTAAATGATAAAAAAAACCTTTCTTAGATATTTTTAACCTTGGCATTAAAATACAGTTTTAACCCCATTTTTTTAGAAAAAAAAAAAGAAAATATATTTTTTCAGCTTCACGTTTTTCCTTTATAGCGTGGTTATGTCTTATGTTCGTAAGCATAATAGTCCGCTTATTATAATAATTCAATTTCATTTTCAATAACTATATTAATAGTAATATTATAATAATAAAAATAATTCAATGCCCCAAGTGGAAATCGAGATCACTATCATCGCGTTCGCAGCCTGAGGCTACCTCATTGCGGCGCGGTGGCTTCTAAATCGTTCTCTAGTTAGAAAAATGCAGACATACATACATTATTACTTACAGATAATTCATATAAAAAAACATAGATACTAGAACGTATGTAACGTACGTGTTCTATACTAGGTTTCCATCACTTGTTGTAAGCCCTTCTTAATTTGATGACTCGTGAAAACCCCCACATCCCCCCCTCCACTTAGCTACTTCCGGTCTGAATATTCGATGAGCATATTGAAGGGCTGGTATTATCGACGATCTCTTCATAATTGTATAGCAATTATTATTTGTAAGTGTTACGGTAGATTGAGACATAAAGTTATGGTAGAACAGCTGTATGGTAATGATTTTTTTATAGCTTAACGCTGTATTTAGTATACAGCGGGGTGAGCAGAGAGAATCTAGTGTTAAAACACTTCGTTTTCCACTTTAGTTATTGCGTGTTGCGTGACGAAACTCATTTCGCGCTTTGTCTTGTTACCAAAGCGTGAAAACGAAAGTAATTGATTCTCTCTATTAGAAATTGAACCCACAACCATCGCGCTCACATGATGGCTTCATGACATAACATCAAGAGGTAATATAATGCAATAAATAACTGTGTAACATACTTCAAAGAAAGGAACATGTACGTTCTAAGAACTAGTCTAGATCGAGCTCAGATAGAATACTAAGCTAGGACCTAGGCGTCTTATGAAACATAGGATACGCTTCCGTTTCCGGTGACGCACGTGCCTTAAATTGTAAATGTTGAATGTTACTCACTTTGTAACATATCCTTTGATATGTTGCGACAGTCTTTTTTTTATTTTCTCCTGAATTCAGCAAGATAGGAACAGAGGACCTGGAAAAAGTGTTGAAACACACCGTCCCTTACTTACCGTTCAATTTTCGAGGCGTCCGTGTTTTATAGTGGAGGTCAACAAAGAATTTTATTTACCTGAAACTTAAAAAAATCAGTGGTGACTAAACAAAGGCTCATCGCGTGAATATTTAGAGTCTGTTTTTCTATACAGAAATAGTAGCTTTTTGGTTTATTGGTTAAGTACATAAATAACAGTTGACAGTTCAATTAATAGATTTTTCAAAAAAGGAGATGTTGATGTTGACGAAATCTCAATGGAGATCGAGAGAAACCCTTAAAGCCTTTATAAGGTTCTAGCATTCTAGCATCTAATATCGTTATTATCTTCTAAAATATTTATACTTTCAAAATGTGAAGAACACAAATCTTCTTCTAGCTTTAGTAAAAGTAGCTAAACCCAACTCAACTGTGTGATAATGATAACGCGGCTGAGTTATGACTTCCTTTATTCGATACTCTTTTTGTATTTTTACATACTTAAGTGTACTATCATATGTTAGCTTAGATATATAATATTTAGTACTGTTTCTAGGGTTTCGTACCCAAATAACTAAAACTGTCCATCCATCTACCTGTCTCTCATTGGACTGTATGGACTTGGATTGGACTGTTTATGAGATACAATCTCATGAACCGTTATAGTTAGACAGTTGACACTTTTATAGGTGATATATTTCTGTGGCCGCCATAACAACAAATATAAAAAATACTATAAGACAAATATTTAATAGATAATGGTACGGAACCTTTAACCCGCGAGTCCGATTCGTACTTGGCCTTCAGTTTTGTAATATTGATACATACGTATATCAAATATGGGCATTTCTATCAATAACAAAGCTATCAAATTATATTAATTTATATCCCAACTCGCGAACTTCTGGAAGCTTTTAATGAAATTCATCAAACAACGTTGCTAAAGGAAAAATACACATGAGCTCGTTAAATTGAACAATACTGGAATTATAATGGTACTTGGGTGGAAATTTTGTATGAAATATGTATGTATTTAAAGCTATATCATTTATTTTAATTAGATTTGAAGCCGTCGTGGCCCAGCGGTTCATCTGACTGTAAACGTGACGACTGTGCGTTTGTGTCCTGGGTGAGGAAATAATTTATTTTTGTTTCTTTACACACTTGAAAAGTAGGCAAAAAGTGAAGAACTTAAACGGAGAAGTGAGGCACTCTCCTACGCGGGACAAGACATAGAGTTGTCGATATGAAGCTATCGTCGTATAGGAGTGGTATTCGACTGTATAACCAATGGTCGTAGATTGAATTCCAAATTCGTCTTTCATGTCGTATTTTTCTGTAGCATTTATGTTTTTCCTTCCTAGTATCACCAAATTTCAAACGACCGCTCTATCAAAAGTAGGATGATGACAAAGAAGGTAACACGGCGTTTTGTTTCGCTCATCTTACAATGTCTCAAAATTGGGCAGCAAATGTAAAACAGTGTTTAAACTTTCCAAATACTACGTTATGTAATGACAGTAGTTCGTCTGCGCGTACGCAAGTTACAGCCTGATTGACGATAACATTCAATATCTACATAGAATTAATAATTGTCTGTCTGTCTACCTTACAATATGATGCCCCAGTTCTATTTATAAATAGTTTTCGTATTCCTCGGTTTCAAATATGCATAATTTATTTGTTATTTGTTATTTTATTTATATGGCAAGTTGTTACTGTAATTCGTCTGTAGAGAAAAATGACGTTTATTTTTGTTTGAATATCGTCATTGTGGTGCTACTGGCGTATGAGTGTAATTGGTTAGCTGATAGCGATGTTTGTGGGTTCAATTTCCACTCATTAATTTTTATTTTTATTAAATCCTTTCCTTTTATAAGATGTGTTAAGACACTCCACAATTTCCTTTCTTCTCTGTTTTTTTGCTTCACGTTTTTTTCATTTCATTTTTTTGCTTGCCAAGAGAGTGCCTGGTCAGTTTCCAAGAGGCGTGGTTTCGAGTCCCGCTACGTTAAATTTTTTATACATTTTCTAAATAAGTATTTTTCTTTTCTAAAAGCTCAAGTTACTATCAGAAGTTAATATTAAATAAATATTTATCGCAAGGATTAAGACAACGTAAAAGCACTTGAAAATATTTTTTTTACAATTAAAATTAAAAATATTAAACTAAAAAAAATACACCAAAATAAAATTAATTAAATCATTTGTAAGCAAAATAACAAAGTAAATATATATTGCAATATTCTATAAAAGAGAGTTAATGAGTTATGCTCGAGAAGTCCATATGTTTCTAAACTATTTGGAAAGCCTACCACTAAGGATACCACGTATTTGCAATGAGTTACATGTATCACCTAATAACAATACTTCACACTAGTTTCCTTCCAATAAGGCTCGATTGACACAATTCCACTGCTTTTATCATCTTTTTCACCTAAATCTACCCTCTTTTACACGAGTACCCTAACAATATATATATTAACCGCATAAAAAATGATATTTAGCAAGATTTAAGCCTGCACCTCTTCAACATCTTTGTACTGAAAAGATTTTTTTATACATTTTTAGTTTACAATGAAAAAAGATAAAAACTTATGTATACACATTTTTTTCTTTCTTCAATATTGATAGTACTGAATAAAAATAATAATTTCAGAAGGTTTATAGGTAGTTCCAACTCTTTTCAAATCTATATTTCAGTATATAGCGAATATTAAGCACTTTAAGCTACACGGTGTATCCTGAATATTGCATGTACACCAGAAAAGGCAAAGGGAACCTAATACATGGTTCCACACGCACTGCCCCAATTTTCGAGACATTGCGTGTGAGGAGGTGAAATTCAAAGCCAAACATTGTCTTTTTACTAGATCAAGGGATTTAAAAAAAACATTCACCAAAATGGAATTGAACCTTCTTTAAACGCTAAGCCGCTGCGCCATGGTGGCCTCAAAAATTATAAGTAGATCATTAAGCTATCTCATAAATTAATTATTATAAATTTTATATTTTTTGTATGGAATATTTTATAATGCTTTTATTTTCAAGTTTCGTATCAACATAATTACTTTAGAAATAATTAAGATATCCAAAAGGGAGCTGCGTAAAAATAAAAAAAATAATTATTTTAATCTGATGTATTCGCTATTAGCCCTCCGTCTTGCTACAAGGAAGTGTCTAACTGTCTAAGTGGTATTAGATTCGAATACCAGTTGAAGAAGTTTTATATTTATTATTATTTAGTTTTATTGATGTGCTTAAACAAACAGTGCAGAATTTGGTCACTAATAGCAAAGTAACCTCTTTTATTTTATTATTAATTTAAATTTTGTATAGGATTCAAATTTATACTTTTTTTGTCCACGGCTAAGATCAACACAACTGCGCTGTCACGGCAACAAAACAATTGCAAAGGGACATACCGTACGCGTGTCACGTCAACGGCGTGACGTCAATTGGGATTACGTTTATTCCTTTCTTGATATATTGTGACAGGAAGTGAATTCCTGTCTTAGATGGTTATTACCAGTTCAAACTTTATATACGTTGTTTCAAATTATTACTATATATAATATATAGGAGATAAATAATTTATTTTATTATGCTATCGTGACATCGGCGTGGCGTGTCTGACTATAAGGTGTATAGGCTTCGATTCTTATTCCGTATACTGAATAATTTTCACTTACTCGCTCTGGCTTTAATAAGAAGCGCGATGTTGAATTCCATCATTCAACATGCATTACCTCGAAAGTTTGGCAGTGGCGGGAAACAGAGTGTTGTATTACTAGGTTCCTCTTGCCTACCCTGCTACATGCGGGATACATCGTGAACCTAAAAATAAAATACGTATGGTTTATTTACATTTTATTACTTATATTAAATATAGTCTGGCGCCGCCTCTACGACTTCCGGCGCACCTTTTATGTCATATGAATGTGTTATAATGTTGTTGAATACTCTAATTGATATTATAAACGCGAAAGTGACTGTTTGTTTCCTTTTGACGCCTCTACAATGGTCCTAAATTATGTTATTGTTATCGTTATAATTTTTAACAAAAAAAAAAACGACTTCATACAGTAAGCTATGCTAAATTTTTTAGAACTGAACCAAATTAAAATGGCACTACTCTGGAAGCATCAGCTTTTAAATAAATAATTCTGAGGTAAAAAAATGCAGTCGAATTGAGAGCTTCCTTTTACAAAAGTCGGTTAAAAATAATATTTAATTGTAACAACGGTTATGAGTTTATTCCTCATTCGGAGTAGGGGAAGCGCGGGTTTGATTTTCGCCACTCAAAATAAAAATTGATCAGAAGCAGGGTAGGCAGAGGGAACTTGGGAAGCTAGTGTTAAGATGCACCGTTCTTATTAAGACATTTCCGTTTTCCCCTTTTCACCGAATTCTTGAGGCATTGGGTTTTAAAAGACGGAACACAATGCCGCGCTTCCCTTGTTACCAGAGTGAAGAAATGAAAGTATCCAATATTTCCTTCCCTGAGTAGGAATTGAACCCACAAAAGTTTCGTACGTAGTCGCGTTGCGCGCCTTCGCCAAGGGGGCTCTCCCGCACATTTTTTTTTGTACTTACCACAGTAAAAATATATTGTTAGTGGCATGCCTTCTTATTCCATCTAGTTCGGAGTCATCGCGTGGCACTGGCCATATTTTGTGCTACCAAACTGGAGAAATAAAAGTAATTTTAATATAATAATCCCCTTGTTCTCACATAGCGTCAAAATAAAATTTAAAAATATATTAACTGTTGGAATTTAATAGTATTCAACTACGTGTATGTTTCATATAAGAGATCACTTTCAATATAAATACCACAACACCAGTTAAAATTACAATGCACATGTGACGTCATCTTCCGTGATTGCGTCATCGTTTTAATACATTTGAACCCTCCATCTGAACCTGAAATATGTAAGAAATTTTATTTATTTGCACTCATATCTCTTATCTATATTAACAATATGGCTAAAGAGTTTGTTTGCTTGAACGTGCAAATCTCAGGAACCACAGATACGAACTGAAAAAATATGTTTATGTTGGATAGTCCATTTATTGAGGAAGGCTATTTATATCATTATATCACATTAATCATTTTGAGGAAACCGGCTGTATCTACAGTCAGAATTACCTCGGGAACTTAGAAACTGCTGAAAAAAGGTAGTCATGCATATTGCAAGATAAAAAGGTATACATATCTTTTCTTATTTTCACTTGTTTTAAGGGTATTGCGCGCTAGATAAAATAAAATATTATAGCCCAAATATTGGCGCAGTGGGACATTGTCTGAATGTGAACGCGATGGTTGGATATTTCTATTTCCTAGGTCTTGTAGAGAGAGCAGCGTTGAGTTTCACCAATGTCTTAAAATTTGGGCGGGACGTAAGAAACGGAAAGTCACACTAGGTTCCTCCAGTCCTTCCTCCGTTATGTTTATACAAAAGAAATAAGTATTTTTTTAAACCAGCCTTGTAAAATTAACTGCGGCGTTAAGTATCGTAATCTGCGCACCGTAATAAGCAGAAAATGGAAACAAAAAAAAAATATCACCGGCCCCACACGAAGCAGGAAAGATGTGAAAGAAATACAACAAACACAATTTTAGATTTTAAATTACGTGAAAGTTGCGTGTTCCTAAGTGAGTATTATATTATTATAAGAGAATAATAATTACAGTCTTTCAACAAATTGTAATTAATATTTTAATTAAAAGGTTAATTATGTAATAAATATAATTGTTGTAGATATAATTGTGTTGCCTTTGATGTTGGTAACGGTCTGGTTGATACTAATGTGATGAGGACCGCCGCCCAACACGCTATTTGTTTTTGTTATAATCTTCACGCATTTTACCCATACAGAGATAATAAAGTATATAAATATATAATTTTTTTAGATTCCCACTGTATCACGCACGTAGCTGGGTGGGCAGAGGAAACATTACTTCCTTTCCTCAATTTGTACTGAATTGTGGAGGCATACCGAACCAGTAGTTCCCGATATTAGAGCGTTTAACCAAACAAACTCTTCAGCTTTATAACATTAGAATAGATATAGACTATAATATACAATTATGACATTTCTAGATAGAGAGTGAAAATGCGTGGCACATCTCTCTTCTATTTTATCTAAACTAAAAAAAACACTTTAGAGTTCCGCACAGGAATTCATTATCTTTATAGTAGGCGGTGTCGGTTAGACTTTTACTATCTGTATTCTAACAGATAACTGTTATATGTAAATACTATTATTATAGCGGGATACATTGGGGAACGGAGAGTCTTAACACTAGGTTCCCTCTGCCTACTCTGCTGTGTGCGGGATACAGCGTGAAGCTGATTATTATTATATATGTATATTATACTAGCGGCTTCGCGCTTGCACTACACAATTATTTATTTTCGCATCTGAATCACTTGTTTGAACTAATAACATTATCATTTTAAACATAATATTCGTACATCAAAAACTAAAGTTTCAACTAATTCAATAAAACAATTTTTTCGTAGCAATTTTGTCGTATGAAAGCTTTTATAGTGACATAACTTTTTTATTTATGAGCCGATTGAAATAAAACAAACGCGAAATGTTTGCCGTGTGAAAGCTTGCTAAAATACAACAGTGAAAACTGCATTAAAATCAGTCCAATCGTGAAGAAGCTCACAGATACACAGACAAAAAAAATATTGTTTTGAATTTTATTACATTAATGATGTTTTTTTTTCATATTTTCCATGTACGTACAGCGATGAGTTACAATTTTTAAATATGTATACATTATATAATAATACTAGTCGTCTCTCTCTACTTTGTGTGGACTTTAAAACATTAAATGCAAAATCCTGTATTTTCTCCGTCGGAATTTCGAGAAATACTCTGTCAACGCTCCTCTCAGCTTCAAAAGTAAATTATGGAATGTCTTAATAGATTTTTTGCCTATCCTACCAAGATATAGCGCAGCGTTAAGTTTTGTCTCTGAACACGGAATATTTCAAAGGTTCTCTTAGTCTAAGTCTTAACACTAAGGTCCCTCTACCCTGCAATATGCGGGATGCAGCGTGAAGCTAAAGAAAATAATATAAAGATTCACTTTATATTAGCGTGAAGGCATTACGTCATCGTATTGCAACTTAATGCACTGTATGATGCGACACGCCTTACACGGTGTGGTTGATTCATATTGTTTCTTAAAAACGACTTTTCGACGCTATAGTGGCACGGTGGCTTGTGTGGCTCTTACTGTAGTAGGTTCAATTTTTTATGAAAAATTTAATATAAGATTTAATAAGGCAAAGTTAAGTTTAAATTTAAAATATAAAATTTTAAGATGAGCGACAATAAATTAACATTTATAAACTTAAAATCTGTATGTATATTTATTTATAAAATACTTAAATACTGTTACCGAGTGACTGACAGACAAATCACAGACGAAAATTTTGTAATTAAAAAAGAAGATTTTACGTTTACTAATTCACGTAAACTAAGACAAACCTATTTGCTATAAATCAATATTTACTAACTTTTATTAACAAAATAATTGAATTTAACCAATTATTTTGCTTGATTAGCGAACCCACAACCTTTAAAAGGTGTAAGTTCGAATCTACGGTTTCCCAGAAGTCAGTTATTTTTTTAATCAGCGGCTTTAATGACCGGAAATTACTTACACGTTGATACGTTGAAAAAGTAAGGAATGGAAAACGGAATAGTAGAAAAAATACCATATAAATTGTTAGTAACGGATTCCGTAACGTTGAACTTGTAACGACCGTTGCCTTTGATAACAATGTTGGCAAAGAAATGAAAGATAATTTAAAAAAAATAGTAAGAGAATGTTTAAGATAATAATAATATTATAAAAGGAGTTAACGCTGCATTCTGTATAGCAGGGTAGGCAGAGGGAATCTAGTTTTAAAACACTCCGTCTCACTCCGTCATTTTTTTTTATTTTCTTGAGTTTTTGCTTGAAAATCAGAAATAATCTATCCATACATCACTGCGACGGATGGTCAAACTTAACTTAACTTAACTTTTATATACCAGATAAATAAAATTATTTTAAAAATTATCCCCCAATTAATACTAAACCCATAACCATTGATCGTTTATAGTTAAAAACTTATCCACTGGGCCACGATGACATTTTATCTATTATTTACTTTAAGTTTTAATTTTATTAGAGATATTTATTATAAGATAAGACATTTCATTCTCCTTTTGCCTTCAATTAGGGGACATAGTGCACAGAGTGCGTAACCTAACGCTGTAGTTTATCGTACAAAGTATAAATGCAAAATATTTTAAATACGATCATACGTTGCAATAACTTCCAAGTATTTAATGGCTGTCCTTTCTATAGAATTCCTATTGAATATTCCATGAGAACCTAAGAAAATAGGTTCTGATAGTTCAACAGTTATGTGCAGGATGTCATAAATATGTATGTATGTAGGTACAAGTTGCATTCCTGCAAAATGTTCACTTATTGATGTAGGTCAGCGTCCGTCTCTCTCGCACGTATAGCATTTATGTTCTGCCTCGCTCTGGGAGCGGCAGGAATTTATTGAGTGTAGCTAGGGCTGGCTGTGATGGATATTTTTTGAATATATTTTACTAATATAATACAAAACAGTTTCTGTGATCAAAGCTTTGAATCAAGCCAACTCTTCAACTTTATAATAAGAGTATAGATACTAATAATAATATATCAGTTTCACGCTGTATCCCGCATATAGCAGGATAGGCAAAGGGAAATTATTGTAACATGCTCCGTTCCTTACATTCTGCCATTTGGACACGTTGCGTGCGTTGCACACTTTATTTTCTTAGTAGGGCAAGGGAATAAAAATATTAAATAGTGATTAATTGCCCTGAGTAGAAATCGAACCGACACACTCCACTCATTCACTATACTACGACCAATTGATACTGTTCTTTTTGTCTTTACATAGTATCACACACATAACAGCCTACTCAGAGGGAACCTGGGAATCTTGTGATAAGACACTCCGTTACCATTAAGACATTCTGGAGGCATTGCATGTTGAATGGTGGAGCTCAACACCGCGCTTTGCTTTGTTATTATAGCCAGGAGATTAAATATTTTTATTTCCTTGAGTTAGAATCAAACTCACAACCTGTCAAGTTTCAGTCGAACACGTTACACGAACAAGAACCATGTTGTGATGTTATTAGTAATTTTATAGTCATGTAGTTTTCTTTCATCATAGTGATATTAACTGGAAAACTTTACAATTATTTAAGGCAAAAAGAATACTAATAACTCAACACGCAAAACTTCGAACAATTCGAAGGAAAGTAAGAAACGGAGTGTCTAAACATTAAGTTCTCTCTGCCTACCCTGCTATATGCGGTAAGCTGAAAAACATGGAAAAAGTTAATAAAAAAAACTTAAAAATAATAATAATTTGCTTAAATAGGTAGCCCTAGGTGAGGCGTGCATTCAATATTCCTTTCTAACTTGACCAGTTGCAATGACCACTATTACTACGAAGCCTTAAAATTTATTCCGTTCTTCTTTTTGGAAAGAAACAGGAATGTTAGTATAATTTTAACATTTATATAAATGTTATTTCACACTAAGGATACAAAAATATGGAAACAAAATATATACTTAAGTGATGTATGTTTGTAACTTCACTTGCATAGTTTGATTTAGCTTCAAGTTGTTTCCGAACTCAACGCCCGCTTTGCCTTTTTAGCAAGCCGAACAAATAAAAATATTAAATAATTGAGCAATCGAATCCACGACCGTCACGTTTACAGTCGCACTTGTGCCCCTAAACCACGACGGCCTCCAATTAAATATCTAGTTTCTTCTTATCCATTTTACCTCTTAACTGATATACATTTGCAACTTTACTTATATAATGGCATCCTTTATACTTGAACCTTTAAGATATGTCATCAGGTTTAAGTATAAGTTAAATCGTTATATATTTAACTTAACGGTTTAATTATAGTGATGCAGGACAGTTAACTGCGAGTTAACATGAAGCTTTCAACTTGAAAAACTTAACTGGTATTTTAACTAAAAGGTTTAGTGTAGAGCATAGTTTATTTTTTTTTCTTTTATTTATTTTCCAGTTGAAATCCTGTTTGATACTCTTGTAAGTTATTTAGTTATTTGTATAGAGCGAGGCTGGAGAACGGGAAATAAAGTGAATTTGAAACTGATTCTAAACGCGACGATTATGGATTTGATTCCTACTTCGGGAATTAATTATTTGTATTAGTTACTTCGCACTGGTAGCTAGATAAAAGATGACGTTGAGTTTCCTCATTCAACATGCAATGTCTTGAAATTTGGGCAGTGATTAAGGGACAGAGTGCCTTGATACTAGTTACCTCATGCCTATCTTATATGCGGGATAAAATTTAATATTTCATTTCCTTTCTCTGGTAACGCGGCATGCCTCGGGAATTTAGGAGAAAGTGGGGACCGCAAGTATCTTAATGGGAAAGGAATGTCTTAACATTAGGTTCCCTCAGCCTATCTGTTACGAGCGAAATACAGAGTAATGCTAAAATTATATAAAAAAAAAATATGCTTCAAGAGGAAATGGCATCAATACAATTAACAATACTATAAGACTGGTTAGGACAAAAACAAAGAATATTGGAATAAAAATCGGATGTCTCATTATTTTTTTGCCATCGAATAACTTCGATCAGTTTACTTTCACTTTTTACTTCTAATTTTCTTTTGAAAGGTAGCTCTCAGAAGACTCTTCGAACTTTTAGGTCATGTTCTTGACTTACGTCGTTTGTTAAAGTTGATATAATTTAAGAGATGTTGGCTACTTTATATAAATGGGATTTATTACCAGTTAAAATAAACCAGGTATACTCTGTTTCATAATATCATTCTTAAGAAAATTGTAAGTAAAATTGTGGAGCAACATTTTACTCCGCACTTTCAGCCCAATGTTCAGGAATTGCCATCGATGGGTCACACAATTGTGGAGCGGCCTTCCTAAGGCAGTGATTCCAGGTCGATAGGACATGGTATCTTCAGAAAGCACTTGAGGCCGGCAGTGCACCTATAGCTCTGGTGTTGCACGGGGTCGTGGGCAGTAATTGTCACTTACCATCAGAAGACCCGCACGATCTTTCGTCTTGTCTTTTTCCTTTCTCTTCAGTTCTCTTGTTACTAAAACGAAAAAAAATTAAAGCGGTGAGTAAATCATTTTCCGGGTGCGAATCGAACCCACAACCGTCACTCAGGCTTATAGTTAAGCGCTCCTCCGCTACGGTGCCCTCCTAAAAAAAAACAATTTTTCCTAAACAACTTTCCGCTAACTTCATAAGGTTTGCTCTCACACATCTCATATGCTGATTACTTCCCTCGGATGTGAAAAGTTAACATAATATTAGATTCCGCTCGTACTTACTTCTAGTCCTTTACAGCGTGGACTTTCATTTTGTGTTTGTTTCTTAGGAGTATAGTTTTTTTTGTTTTTTATTTTTGTGTTTTTTAAGGTACCATTTAAGGAACCTTATTAGACCAGTTTGTTGTCCGTCCGTCCGTCCGTCTGTCTGCCTGTCAAGTGACTTTATGTATCAGGAACGCTTGGTATCAAGATGAAATTCAAATCATATACTCAGATCTGCGATTCCTTGATGTTTACATCGCAAAAACCGCGTATTTCGACACTACAAAGGAAATATAAATTTTAGAGTAGTTCCGGTTGATCTAGGATTGGGACCTAGTACAAGGACCTAGTACAAGTTGAGAAAATAATCTGAAAACTATAGATTTGAAGTTAAATCCTAAAAAGAATAGCCTTAAAAGGCTTTTGCGTGAAGCTAAGAAAATATTGAGCAGTTCAAGCATACAAAGTTCCAGTCTACAGTTAGTTCACACAAGAAGGATTAATGATTTTTTTTTGTAAGACTTATTAGACAAAGTGAAGATATAAAAAAATATGTTTATTTAGGTTATAAATTAACACTTATGTGTATATTGTATAAGCTTATAAAAAGTTGTATGGATTGAGCCGTAAGGGCACAGCGTCTGACTATAGACACGACGGTATTGAGTTCAATTCCTACTTGCGAGAATAAGTTATTTTTTTATTTTCTCGCCCTGATAAGAAGACAAAGCGCCTTATGTTCCAATACTGAATGGCGTTATGTTCCAACACTGGGTTTCGAAGATTGGGAGGTACTTGAGTTACGGAGTGTCTTAACACGCTCCCTCTTGCTATGTGGGGACATAGCACAAAACTACAAAAATGTTTTAGCATATTTATCTTCAAGCATCATTCACTTTTTGTGAAAAAAACAAAATAAAGTTTGTTTGGTTGAAACACTAATCTCGGAAACTACTGGTTGAAATCGTCAATTTATGTTAGTGGTAGTCAATTTATCGAAGAAAGCTAAAGCCTTCAGAATATCATGATGTCAATCTCTCCAATATAACAGCGTATCGCGTCTCCATAGTAACAGCGTTCGTCAACTAGAACACTTTGAAGGTGTTATCCGTGTAATGTAATATAAAGAAATCAGCTCGATACGTAATACACATTTGGACTAGGTCAGTTGTGGCCCAGGGGTACAAATGTGCCTGTAAACGCGACTGGTTGTGGATTCGATTCCCATTCGGGGAAAAGGAATCACAAAAGCACGGCGTTGAGTTCTGCCACTGAACACCAATTCGGCGAAAAGTGGGGAACAGTGCTTTAGCACTAGGTTCCCTCTGTATACCCTGCTGTATGCGAGATACAGGTGAAGCTGGTTTTAATTTTATATACATTTAATTATTTCTATTTGAACGTACAGACCAAGCCGCGGGCAAAAACTATTAAAAATATGAACGCAAACCCTTGGTACGCCCCCAAGAAAGGCGTTACTAAGTTCCAAGGACTATTATCTGTAACAGCTGTCAGAATTAATATATAGAACTAAACTAAACTAATATAATAACCTTATTCCATACGTTTTATTTTGTGACCATTTTCTTGCGAATAAACCTTATTTTTCGATATATAACAATAGCGATGTTATTGAAAGGAATTGCTTTGCAAGAATATTTTTTTGTTATACAATATTTTTTATAATTGTTCATGATTTGTTATTGGAGGGCGGTGAGATGAGAGTCTATGTTGGTCTTTACGTGCCTGTACTATTATAAATAAAAAGAAATACATTCCCACATATAGCGAGATAGGCAAAGGATATCTAGAATAATTAATATAAAGACGCTAAGACATTACAAAGGCAATACCTTACCCAAAATATTCGCCTATTTTTTGAGATACAACGCCGCGCCATGTCTTGTGACCAGTTTATAACACTGTTGCATACAGATAGGTACTGTACACAAGCAAATTTATATAGATCATACAAATATATAACATATATGTGTATGTATGTATGAACAGTCCCTTCGTGAGTCGTATAGTGTCGGGGGAAATCTAAATTATGTATTTGGATTTAGCTTTTTAGGAGTTACGACGTTTAATTCCTGAAATGATAAAAATTATTACTAAGCTTGTTTTTACGTTCACATAAATATGAACAGCGTTAACAGTTTTTTTTAGAGAAGGAGTATTTTTGTCTATTTATTTTATGGTAAAAGCAATTTTTTTTAAATAGTGTCTTTGAAAAGACGAAAGACTCTAGTCACATTTATAAAGCTGAAGAGTTCGATTGAAAACGCTAATCTCAGGAACTACTCGTTCGGATTTAAAAATTGTTTTTGTGTTGGATGATCTATCCATCGAGGGATCCTATATTATCATGTTAATTATTCAAAATCCGCAGAAAGATTTGCATTTAGAATGTGCGTTGGGTCATAATTATACAACTTTCAGTAAGTTCCATAATATCTAAGACAACAGAGTGACTCATCTCACTGCATTTTGTAAATTTATACAACGAAAATATTTAAAATTATACTATAAGCACTCAAACATTAGTAAAAAGCAGCATAATTTACTCCTCATAGCCACGTGATATGCATTCTGATACTCCCCCACGTTACTTCCCCTGACCTTAAGACCCTTTGAAGGTCACAGGAATTTAAGATGAATCGTTAAGGATATATCATAATTATTATTGGGAAAAAGCAGGTTCAATTTTTTCCTGCATCGCGCGCTGCGCCACAACCATGAATTTTTCTTTTCCTCGCTCTAATATCAAGGCGTGGCGTTGAGTTACACTGTGTGTCATATTACATTATAGTTAATTAGACAATTCGAAACAGTTTAACTGTATAGAAATGAAAAAAATATTTATATGAAAAAATTGTTGTAAATTGCATGTAATTTGCTATATTTAACGTTATTAAGTAAAGTCCTGTAACTTCGGGCCTCGGGGGTTGATTTCGAGGGTTAAATGCCGAAGGGTAAAAAAACAGCTTTGGGGAGACAAGTACTTTGTACGAAAAGGAAATATTTTATATACGTATATTATAACTTAATACGATGTTCTTTATATTATCGCTACAATAACTTCATCTGGATTTGACGCTATTATAGCGCAATTAATAAATTAATGGCTCTATAATCTAGAAATCTAGAATATAATCTAGAAACTCATCGACTATATTTGTACATTTCTCGCTTTGCTTACAAGACAAAGAGTCTTGAAAATTGATTGGGGAACGGAATGTCTTAACACTATTTTTACTCTGTCTACCTCGCTATACGCAGGATACACTGGGAAGCGGAGAAAATAGTTTTCACTATGTTATGCTACAGAGTGATTTACTATTCTTTATTTTCTCCACGTTTCTCCGTTTGTAGAGTGATAGGTCATTGCCATACATTGTATTTCCTTACAGCATATAGTTTTTATTTTTAACTACCTATATAACGATAGACACGTGTAACATGTTTACAATGAATATTTTATTTTGACATTATCATTACATTTGGGGTAAAACCGAGTGACGTGATGGTTGTGAATTCAAATTCTAATAAATGGTAATTTAATAAAACTAGACTTAGCCTGCAATTTTGTTTGCGTGGGCTTTAAGATGTATGTATGTGATGGATAGTCTAGTATTTTCCCGTACCCGTGGGAATTCCGAGATTTCTCCTCTTAGTGCTTCCCTACACTCCTTAACCTACATACATACATACCAAGGTCTAAGTACAGTAGTCTTTTTTTCTATTGTTTTCGGTCAGTTTGTCAGTAATGGAATAGTTTCATACATAGATAGATAAATAATTAAGTATATCTTTGTTTTTGAAGTAACTTCTACCAGGAAAATGAAATCTCCATCGAACGCACAAGTATATCCTCTGTATACAATGTTACATAAACATGACATTACGTTTACAATCTCCCAAAGAATTTTCTAGGAATCTAATATTTGACAACATTATACATTCATTATTTTGGTTAATGTGAAGGTTGCGGATTCAATTCTGGAGGAGCACGAGGCAAGTGTATCGGAGCATACAACAGTTACGGCCTTGGACAATAAAAAAAATTATAGCCCTATTATAATATGCTATGGAGTACGGAACGTACATATAATTAAATTCATTTTTCTCCTTCTAACGAAGCTTTTTAAACATTCAAAGTGCAGAAAATTGGGAAGGTTCCGGTTTTGGGAAGGGACTATGAAAATCGGGCGGAAAGTGGTGAAGGATGGTGTCCTAACACCATGTTCCCTCTGCCTACTCTTCTATACGGGAAAGAACCTAAAGCTAACTTACAATCAAAGTATAATTAGGTATATAAAAATATTGTAATATATAAATTAAAATTCTCTCAGCTCATATCACCTTAGTTCTGAGTTATAAGTTATAAAAATAATATAAAGAAAAACATAATATTTTTATCTATTAAGTATTGTATTTTTTTCGTTTTGCGCTGTTTTACGCTCATAGCAGGGAATGCAGAGGGAACCTAGTGTTAAGACACTACCGTCCTCCATTTTCCGCCGAGTTGCATTCATCACTATTGAATCATTGCGTGTTGAGTGGCGGAACTCTACGCCGGGCTTTGCCAAGTAATGATTAGTATTTACGTAGCTAACAGAGAAATAAAAAAATAAAGGATACGGACCACGTCTCTGTAGTCTTAAAAATTTTTCTTAAAAAATCGAAAGTTACTCTTGTACTAAATTGTAATCACTTGGTCATAGTGGAAAAGAGAGGCAAGATATTTGAGGTGAGTGTGACAAGGACATGTGTAGTCTTGACCTGCGTTTACTACAAACAATACATAAATATAGTATTCAAATATAGTATTCGATACCGTCATTAATTAAATAATGAGTAACTTTATACTTACTTATTATTCGCAGTGTTGAATCCCGCAACTCCAACCAAGTGGCTTGAGACTAGGTTCCCTCGGCCTATAAAAACCTATATATGCGGGAAAAAGCGTTTTGGTCAAGAAAAAAAAAATAAAAAAAATATGCATTATTTCGTTATTTGCCGTCCCTAATGTTCCGCATGCTAAAAAGAATTTCTGGGACGTAATATTTAAACAAATTAGGGTCAATATCTACTAATATTTTGATGTAAATGGACCATTTACTGATACGTTTAGCCTCATGGACTTGTGAAATAAGGTCCTGGGCTTAATTACTTTATGGGATTAAAAAAAATACATATTTACAACTTTGTTATTTTGTATGTAATTCTATAATTTAGAAAAGTCCTCTTCTTTGACACTCTCTGTAGAGCCAATTTTGAGCTTTACGGATTCGGATGTACCCCGGGTGTGTCTGTTAGTCTCTTATTTATATTTCAGAGATTAATATGCGAAAACATATATACAATACCTAAAATAGCTTATATTTTATTACTTGACGCTATATCTCGCGCATAGCAGGGTAGGCAGAGGAAACATGAGAACCTAGTGTTACTACATTCCGTTCCTATTATGTTTTGATTGGCGAATTTAACGACATAATTTGCTTCGTTACCTGAGCGAGAAAATGATAATATTCAATGTTTATTTCCCTGAAAGGGAATCGAACTTACACCAGTCGTATTTACAGGCACACCTTTGGGACACCGGACCACGACGGCCTGAAACAAAATAGTACAAAATTTATATAAAAAGTGGTACTATTATTAAGAAAATTATAATAATCCAGTCAATTATATGATTCCCTTTGCTCAGCAGAGTATGAATAAAGAACAAAGCGAAATAATTTGTATACTATTTTGTTTTGATCGTGAGCTGTTATCGTCAGAGATCTTCATTAAATATATATCTGTAATAAAGTTATAAATTCCTTCGACTTTATGGAATAATTAATAATATTAAGAACAGATTTCCTAATACACTGGTCTTTGCTCACGGCTTCGTCCCTGTGGTTAAACCATGAATCGAAATGACCAAGTTGCAGCGAAATAATTAACGTAGAAGCCGTCGTGGCGCAAGAGTGCGCGTATATAACACGACGGTTTTGGGCTCGATCCAACTTGGGGTAATGAAATGTTTCATATTTTGATTTCCTTGCTCAAGTCGCGAGGCCAAGTGCGGCGTTGAGTCCTGCCTTTTAACACACAATGCCTTAAGAATTTGTCGGAAAGTAGGGAACGGAATGTCTTGATACTGGGTTCCGATGTTATCTCTGTCCACCCTACCATATGCGGAATATAGCACAAATCTAAAGATAAAAAGAAAGATTAACGTAAAGTAATATAGCCTAACACCATCCACTATAAATGGACTATCTAATACAATTTTCAAAATTTTATTTTTATTTTGAGGCCAGTCGTGGCGCAGTGTGACTGTAAAACCGACTGGTTGTGGGCTCGATCCCCACTCGAGCAGATGAATATTTACTTAAATTTATATTTCCATTTCTTCGCTCTGGTGTCGAGGCA
>DWAO01001411.1:0-19102 GCA_018230605.1 Heliconius congener
ACATGAGCACTGCCTATTATGGTATGTGCGGGATACAGCGTAAATATAAAATAACGCTGCGCTCCGGAGTCACCATGATTTGATGATTGATTATTAAGTCGGTGAAAACCACGTTTAATGTTTACGTAAGCGTAAAAGGGTGTCAAAAATAACATCGATATAAATAGGATAGACATTGATGCAAATTTTAAAACGCTATGCTATTTTAAATAATAACTTATCATGATTCAATAAAAACTCCTTATGTAATAGTTACCTTTTTATTTTCAAAAAAATAAATAATTTTATTAAATCTAACTTAAATAACATTATATATATTTTATGCTATTTCCAAACAATGGTGTTTTTGTTGTTTCTATACTATCCGTGACGGGGTCGTATACATCTGCATTTAGTTGAACTTGTTCAGTTGTAGTCTGTGGCTCTGTTTGTAGAGCTGGCTGTGCGCCGCCAGGTTTTGAGAGACCAACACCACCAGCGCCCATGTCCATACAGTCAAAATTAAGAATCTGTTAGGAAATGCAAAAAATCTTTATATGTACGAACATTCTTAGTGAAAAACTGAACTACTGAATGAAAATGACAATAATAATGACAAAAATTTAAATTCTTTAAATTTATACTTAGGTACTAGAACAACAATGTACGATTTTGTATTGTGTTCATTTTTAAAAAAAGTTGAAGCTACTTACAACAACAGGTGCTTTGTCGATCCTAGTGTCCATATCCATACAAACATGCAGTTTTTGATCCACAAGTGATACATCAAAGAGCCTGATGCACATGTCCATCAGACCAGGTGGTAAATAAGGTACGGGTATTGGTATACAAAATGGCGGTGGATTACGTGCTAAAAATATGAAAATGTTTATTTAAAATTAAGTTACTAAGTTAATCACTGGATCAGCTTAGTCTCAATGTCATTCGGGGGATAAAAGCATAATAGAAAATTAAATTACAATATTATTCATAAGTCAAAATCGAAAATTTCTTTATTATTCCAAAATATTTATTTAATTTACCGTTATTTTTATTTTTTAATTATATAGCCAATATAGGTTAATAGAATTTTATGGTGTAGTTTCTAAGGTAAATGTTAGTAAATAACAGAACAACTTACTTGAGAAACTGTTGCGAAATACGCTTGCATTATTCATACTAACTTCCAAATCAAAAGTTGATTCAATTGGCTCGTATGTCAAGTCAGCACATGCTAAATAAATATTGATTCAATTAATCATCTCATTACAATAAATCGCAAAAAAAATTAAAATTTGAATAAATTTCAAATACTTGCTTCGTCTGTCAAAATTAAAAGACTGTATTCGAACTCCAGTACAGCATTTACATTTTAGTTGTTCACACTGACACGGCCCGCCTCTGAAAGGTAGTCTCAACAGCCAACCAGGCTTGTACCACGGTCTAGGTAACATCCTTTTGATTGTCTGAAATATATTTGAGAAAATTGTACAGTACAAATCTACACTATCTAATTTAAGTGACACTAATATATGGAGTTACGTGTTTATGTACGTGTTTTTTCCCTGCCGCGTCGTGGCCAAAATTCGAATACTGCATGCACTTCGTCTAACCAGGCCAAGGAAAAATTTATACCGTTCTTTCAAAACAAATTCCTACTTCACAAAGAAAGGTGATATATTTAAAAAAATTATACTTACAATAATATATATTTAAAAAAGGACAACGAAAATATATTTTTAAAAAATCATCATAATAATATCTACTCATAATATGTATGATGTATGACGTTGTAAGCTATTAATGTTAATTTAATTTAGATGACTTTAATGATTGTGTTGTTTACAATAAATTTATCATTCTCTCGTATGTGATGACATACATACATAAAAAATGACTTGTCGGGATTTTCGAAGAATTTTTATGTATTTATAGAAAAGTTTTATTGTTTGATTATGTTCTTTAAGTTTTGAAAATAATTTAGGCATATTGTATGCCGCTCAGTCAGGACTCAGGAGTTCACTACTGGCATAGGAGCTCAAGGGTGCAACGGTAAACGAGTTGTGGGTTCGATTTCCAATCTATCTCAATTAAATTAATTAATAATATTTTCGTATCCTCGTTCTGGTAACAAAGCACGGCGTTAAGTTCTGCCACTCAACATGTATTGCCTACAGAATTCAGCGGAAAATGGGGAACGGAAGAGTTTTAATGGGAACGTTTTAACTTAACACTAAGTTCCCAGCCCCCTCTAACTACCCAGCTATGTGCAGGATATATAACTTATTATATTGTATATAACCTATATATTGTATATACCTGGAAAATATGTATTAAAATAAATGTTGCGCTTGAAAAACATCTTATAAAAAATACATAACATATGTAATAATAAAATTACCTTATTGGTCTGTACATCGTAGTAGACCGAGAAATCTGTAACATCCATAGAATTATCTTCTTTTATGGTATCCAAGTACAATATTCTCTTTCTTGAAACATTTTCTAAAATAAAAATGTAAGTATTTTGTAAGTATTTATATAATTGTGTACATATTATAACAATCAGATCATATTATACCGTACTTGCTAATGTAAGATTTTGCACAGTAAAAGGAGACAACCTGTGATATGCTATTGTGACTGTGTATATTAATGTCCTAAATATGTCAACAATAACTTGCTTATAACTTAAAACATTTTTAAATTATTATATTCAAATTGTGATAGCAAAATGTTATATTAATTGATTGTTTTATAAAAAAAAATTATAAAAAGCACTTACCACAATTTACAAAGGCCACTATAAAAAACAAGAAACATGTCACCACTTTCGATTTCATGTTGGACATACAACAATTTGGTCGATTGTTGTCGTCTCAAGGGACACTATACAAATGACAACATATTGATATTCGGTAACTTATGTCAATACAAACAGATTAAGGTTCGATAGTTATTGTTTGTATGCAAGATGTGCGGTGCACAAGCGCAACTGGCTAGCGCGACTTTCTAGAGAGAAACTCCTGCGCATACGCACCACTACTGAACCTCATTAAATATCCATTTATATCTTTTGCGTTGGTCTAAGCAGTTTCTCTTTCATTAAATAGACTATTCTAAAAGGAGAGTTAACTAGGAATAAATGGCTTAAGTAATGATCTAAATTAGAAATTCAATTTGATTATTAATGATTAGAGAAAATGTGAAAGAGTTGAATAAAAGTCATTATAACAATTTTACTGTTTAATAATATAAAATAAATTATTATTACTAGAATTATTACGGATATTTTAAACATTATAAATATTAATCGTCAAATATATCGAGTAATGATTTCACAACATTTTCATCATAATCTTCAATATCATCTTCACCAGCATCGACAACAGCATCTTGTCCACCAAGTGGATTTGGGATCGATATGCCACCATTTTCATCTGGACTTAACATTGTTATGCCATTAGCTCCCATTCTGCAAAAGATTAATTTTATAAACGTAGTTTAAGAACTATACTTTACGTAGCTATAATATAAACGTAAAAGACTTATCGTAATATATATATGTACCTCAAACAATCAAATACGAAGTCAAACAATTGGAAATTACGCCATTTTCCAGTCATCGCTAAACAAAAGTGAAAGTTCCTTCCCGGAAAGAATACGTTATAAAACTTTGCGCACACCTTTAAATTATTCAGTCGTGGTGGATTTATACATATTGGTCTTGGACTTTTTCCTAAAAATAAATATATTATTTATAATTGTGACATATAATAAAGTTACATTTAATATCAAATAAATATTCAACAATGATACATATATACATACCCGACAAGGAATTTTCGTAAAGAACTCTATCGTTCATAGACATAGCAACATCAAAAGCAAAATCTCCGGGGTGATAGGTAACCTTCATACAAGCTTTTTGGTTGATTAAATCCATTAAATATCCAGTGCAACACTTACAAACTCCCAAATTACAAACACAACGTCTTGATGATGTAGATGTTGAATTTTGTGCAGATCCCTGGTTTTGTCTCGCGTAGCGTGATATTGTTGCAATTTGTCTCAAATTAAGTTTGTCCAATGAAATTAAAGCACTATTAGGTACTTTAACATCTTCCAACTTCAGATTAGTATTATATCGATCAGACAACACTACAAATCATTAAATTTTGTTATCTATAGTATGTATTATTTTTTATATTTTAGAGATTGCGCTTACCGTTTCCATTTGAGTCGCCAAATATAGTCACCATAACCATTAAAATATATAATTGCATTTTGAATGTTTAACTCTAAGCGAAGCTTCGCGATTGCCGGTCTAATGGATAATAAGTTCGTCGCAATTCAAAACAACGGATTTGAACCGGTTCTATGATGGTAGCGAAATCTAATATGTATACCATCAGTAACTTTCACATGCACATATCTCATACACGACAATTTATCTTTTTTTTATTTTTCTATATTAACAATTACAGTTTAGTTACAAATACACTGTATACGTTCTCAGTTTTACACTAAAGCCAAGTACATAACAACAGCATTTTACATCCGTTTTTATAGGTCCTCGGAAGTTAAGGCAACGAACAGTGTAACACTACTTAATGGGAAAGTCTTATTTAGAAAGTAAAAATAATATTTAAGAAAATTTAATTTCACATAAATAACCTTACAGAATAATCAATATTTTAAAAATAAATATAAATGAAAATTTAACTATTATTGTAAGTCTCTGCCACCAAATATATCTCCGACGGCGTTGCCAATTGCTTCTAAAGGACCTCCGTCAAATAATCCGCCCTGTGGTGCCCCAAATATTCCGTTTTCACCGCCTAAAAGTGAGCCTGCAGCGTCTAATATAGTTCCATCGTTATTATTGCTACTACCAAAAAGATTTACAGGCTTTGGCCCCGAAGACACGGGCTTGGGTTTTAGTCCAGATTGTAATCCTGCTGATCCCAAACTAAAATAATATACACTAGTTATAATGGGAATATATTAAAATAACAAAGGAAGAAAGCGTCACCAATTAAACAATGAGAAAATTACGAATAAATACAGAATGCTAGCTCACCCGAAACATCTAAAGGATGCAGAATAAATAGGAAAGCTACCAATATCCGCATTAATGTCTAAGCAGGCAAATGCATTTCCATTTCGAATTCGAATATTACTTATTTCTGCGCAAACTCTGACGAATGGTGCTCTTCTTGGATTAAAACATATTGGTGGAGGATCACTAGCTGTAAGTGATAATATATAAGTGAAAATATATTTGTAAAATATTTTTTATTATAAAAAAACATATTACTAACCTGAAACTCGTCTACGTATGACAGTATTGTTGTTAACAGTCAGACGTACATCAAACACAAAATCTTCCGGAATGAAAGACATATTTCCACACGCTTTCATTTTAAATCTCTGTAGTATTGTACCAGTGCAACATCCACACTGTCCACCACCACAGGTACATGGAAATCTAGTAACTTGTCCGTCTAATACGTCGCTTTGATTTTCAGTGACATCTTGTAACACAGGTACTTGAGATACATCACTCGGAGCTGGTGTAGTCACTGCTTGTGTCGAAACTAATACAACTGGCTCGTCACTCACCACCGGTGATATTTCTGTAATAGATCCTTCAGATGCCTCGTTTTCTATATAATCTACATCATTCTCTTCATCTTCTTCGGCAACGTGAACAGGCAATGTAATTGTAACTGGAGATCGTAGGACCGGTGTGGGATAAATTGCTTGATTCCAGACGTTTCTAGGTACCTTTATCTTTATTACGTCATATAATCGATCTACTTTGTTTATAAATTCACCTGTTGCAAAAAAATTATTGAAATATATTTACAGCGCTGGTTTTAAGATAGGTGTAATAATATATTAAAATTAAATTGAAAAGACCTTTATTGAATTGAATAGTTTTATAAATCCATTTCGATAAATATTTACAGGTTTTCCTTCTTTTTTATATAAAATAAACATTGCTCACCATGTCTTGAAGAACAAAAGTGACAACAAAAAATCACTAATATAAACAACCTAAAGAAATACGACATATTTAAATAATTGACAATTTATATAACAACAAGTTCGTCAGGCTTTTCAATTGGAATTGTAGGTAATCATGATACTTCCATCTATTTAACTGCTGTCCAGCAACAAAGTTTCGAACCTGGGTTACTTGCACGTTGAATGAGCGTTGTAAACAAGTTTTAAATTTTAATGCATGGACAAGAGAAAGTTGTTACTCGCCTTCGAATGACTATTGATTCTCGCTTTCGGCATCGAGAACGCGCGCTGCCTAAGTCATTCGGAATAACTAATTTACTCAAAAAATAAATATTGAACAATAATTTATTCAGATATAAGATTATTTTTATCATTGCTATTATTAAGAGGAAAGTAAGGAACGAAGTGTCTTTTCTAAAACTAGGTTTCCACTGCCTACCCTGCTATATACGATATTCAGCTTTACTTTAACTTCACGCTTTATCCCTAGCGGGGTAGTCAGAGAGAGGCCAACTGGTATTCAGCTATAAACATTAAATAGATTCAGGCTTTATTGAGCGTGAATCCATTTAATTTAAATTTAGGATTATTTGTATATACTCCGTATTTGTTTTAACAAGGGCACTCTAAAATTGTTTATAAATAATATTACACGATAATTATACGTAAACTTTATAAATCTATGTTAAATTGCATATCGTTATGAAACTATATAATGGAATACTAATTTATAAATATACTGTTGAGCTATTCTTTGTTTCACCAAGTAGAGTCTTGTTTTATACTTCGCGGATTACTCTGATAATTTTTTTTACATCTCTATCTATCTCTTTGACTGTTACTTCAAAAAGTATATAATGAATAATATATATGTAAAAAACTAAGCAATATTTTAATGAAATATAAATCATTTCAGGTGCAAATTTTATTAGGAGCATAATATTTTGCTTATCAGACGATTATAAAGCTCGTAAAAACCAGTTAACTAAAACAATTTATAAGTAAAACTTTGTTTCGTACTCAAGGTATATTATATCATATATTATAGCGTACAATTTTAGTTTCGTAGTCGTAGATTTCATATAGAAAAATATTCATTTACGTGTACTGTATAGAATAAATCATTACATATGAATAAAGCATATATTCTTATTAAATTTTAAATACTATGTAAATTTATTTATTCTATACGTGTACTGTATAGAATAAATAAATTTACATATTGTACATAGTATTTAAAATTTAATAAGAATATATGCTTATATAATAAGAAAAATATGTATAAAAACAACGACAACTCAGTTTCTATTAATTTATTGCCTATTATATTTGGCAAAGAATTGAAGGAGAGTAAAAAGTAATTTTATAAAATATTTCTTTATTTATTGAAAAAATAAATAACTTAATAAGTAATATGACTATTTACACTGATAATAAATTAAGGTGGTATAGTAAATAAATAATTAGCTATAACTAGAGTAACTTCGTCATGCTACAGGCCAGAGCCCCCGCATCATTTTATTTTGCCTTCTCCGATCTTTTCTGCTTAAATCGTCAATGTCGGGAAAACTGTGTAAAGTTTCACTTAATGCGTCTAAGCCTAACAAATCGTCATAGTCACTCACACCTCTTACATTATGGGGCTTGGGTTCTTTATTTTTGTTTTGTCTTCTATGTCTGCCTCCACCGAATATTCCTAGTTGTTGTCCTACGCTTTCACCGATACCTGTTAAATCAAGAACATCTAAATCACCTAAGTGGAATCCTCGGTTCTTTTTCTTTGGTAAAGAAAGCCCCTCGTAATCATGTAATGGGTGGACATCTTTATGTGATCTATTGTCTTCTATAACGTTTTCACTATCTGCAGCATGTTCTTCAGAATTAGAATCTAAGCTTTGAACGATTTGAACCATATCTTCTTTATCATCATCATCTACAACGGTGGCAAAAGGAATGGTTGAATGTGGTTTTGATGTGATTGTTTGTATTTTTTCATAGTTCACTTCCTCATCATTTGGTACATTTTCATTTGTATCTTTTGTATCGGTAGGTATTAATTGTGTAACTGGCATAAGCGACAATTGGCCTGTTATATGAGCTAAAGACATTTCTAATCCTGGATCTTCAAACGATGTCACACTAGAGCTTGTAGATTCTGAAGATATCATAGGTGGTTGAGTGATGGGTATAACGTGATGCACTTCTGCGTTGTGGGTAGCTTCAATATTTTCATTTAAAGGTTCACTTATCTTCATATCAGCAACACTAACAGGTGCTGTTGAGGTGGAAATTGTTGAAGGTGTCGAGTTTTCGTCAAGTTTTGTAGTAGAGACAGTGGTAGTGCGTCTTATAGGCCTTCTCACTGGTCTTCGTGTAGGTCTACGATTTACGGGCCTAACCTTAACAGTTGTGCTTCTTATATTTGGCCTTGATGTTGTTGTTCTTGTAATAGGTCTTATTGGTCTACGTGACGGGCGGGGACGACGTGTCGTCGAAGTAGAAACTATTGGAGCTTGTTTATTTTTATTCTTATTTTTATTTCCCTTCTTACCACCCGACGCTCCTCCAAACAAATCACCCAATAAGTCTTCTCCTAAAAGGCTAAACCCTGTGTAGTCTACACTTTCTACGCCATTGACAGCATCAATGCCACCTGAAATATTAACGCATGTATTTTAATACATTAGTTACTTGCTTCTAATTTTACTTACTTAGGCAGCAATACAGTTATATAGAAACGTTTTATAAAATATAGTTTACCGTCATCATCTTCATCATCATCGCCATCGTCATCGCCATCATCATCGTCGTCGTCGTCGTCATCATCATCCGCATCGAGTCCAAAATCGACATCATCATCATCATCATCATCGTCATCGTCATCATCATCGTCATCAGTATCCTTCTCATCCTGTGGCACTAATGGCAAAGGATCAGCTGGTTCAGAAATTACACCTCTGGGACCAAATTTAAAACAGGATACTCTAACTGCGGCTTCTACAGATTTTTTAGCTTGAAGCTCTAAGCCTAAACAAGCACGAAATTCTTCTCCAATCCTCGCAATATTGTAAACGCGTCCACAAAACTTTGAAACACCTCCGGGGAGAGGCATACAAACAGGACTTGGTTTGCGGCCTGTAAAAAACAATTTTGTGATTAAAGAAAAATAAGATATACAATAAAAATAACAATAATGAGAAGAATTAAAAACTTACTTGAAAGAGTTCGGTTTGTAATGACTTTGTTACCGAAGCTGAGTGATACGGACATTTTGTCACCATTTAAATACATTAATGAAGCGCATCCTGAAAAATTAATCATTTTGTGAAGTATTTTTTTTTTATCATATGATTATGATTATGCGGAGTAAGCGTATATAGGTAAGTATAGCCCCGGCGTTCCTTTTCATGTAACCTGACTATGTGTACATATACTATACATTAATATAAATAATTTACAACCATCGATTTTAAGCATAAAAGTTTCAGACACACAATTTGTTAAAAGTGAAATTGTAACGTGTAAATACCTGGACCATTAAGATTTATAATAGGCACCGCAAAATCTCTGCAACAATTGCATAGAGCTTCTGAACATTTGCAAAATTTATTTATACTGTTGTCCTCTATTTGAATGCCGTCACTTGCTTTTTGAATTCCTTTTCTATTGTTTTTCTGACGACCTGAAACATATTATTGTTTTTTAGCTTCACGCTGTATCCCGCACATAGCAGGGTAGGCAGAAGGAACCTGGAAGTCTAGTGTGAAGACCCATTCCTATTAAGACGCTTCCATCCCGAATTGATTGTGGAACTCAAAGCCGCGTTTTAACTCATTACAAGAGCGAGGAAGTTAAAATATTAAATATTTCATTTCCTTGAGTGGAGATTGAACTCACAAACTGTCGAGCTTAAAGTCGCACGCTTCTTCTTCTGCACCCCAATAGGCCTCAATTATTATTATTTTAATTATTTATTACCTTTATACCTAAGTATTCGTGAATGTTGAAGGACTACATATATTTATATAACATAAATAATACATAACTGCATCGTTAAAATATTTTTAGAAATAAAAATATCTCAGAACAGTAATTAAAATCTAAAAGTTTAATGTTTTTAAGGTACTGTAATTGGAAAAACCCATGCTATTTATAAAAATATATTTTATACGTACCGATATTTTTCGACGCTGCAAACGCAAGCAGTACGAATATCAACAGAAGCTCAAACACCAGGGAGAGCTTCATTCTGAAGACCCTGCCCAGCCTTTAAATAAAATAAAAGAAAATTTGATTATGTAACTTTAGAATTACTACAGTATACAAGATTATTCGGTTATATATATATATATATATATATATATATATATATATATATAATAATCTTGTATATATATTAAAAATATTAAAATAATATATAAATTTTCATACTACAAGGCACGCTAGAGCTCGTTGAACTCTTTACTATAGCACATCTTCCACACAATAATATTATCTTTGAACACATTTAGTCCTTACTTCAATTAAATATATATATTTTAGTTTTTTTGTAAGCAGATAAAATTATTTACGTTGTTCATTCGTTATTTACATGCTAATAATATTTTGAGAAACAAAATGACCCACCTGAAAACTTCTATTACGTATCACTAAAACCGATCGAGAGTCACACCCGGTTGAGCGTTCACGGCCAATTAAATTACAATCATTAGAAGTGGCCCTAAACCGAACCACGCTGTTGTATCAACTGACTTCATATAACTCCAAGGAGAAATGTGAAACGTATGGAAAGCAGAATCCATCTCTGTCACTCGTTGACTATGTGTGAAGGACGGGCGCAAGCACTTGACCGCTTTTGAAAGTGTCACGCCTTTGTACAAAAATTCACGAAGACAAGGAAATGATAGTCGACATAGGCGTAATACATAATTTATTTTTTTATATTATTAATTCTTAGAAAGTAATGCAATAACAGTTATGTATTTCACAATACATATAGTTGGAGCCAATTTTCTTCCTTATGAGTGAAAAAGGTTACAGCAAATTCTAGAACATTCATTTTAAGATCAATGATCTCGGATATAGTGCAAGTAATGTGAATTGCCCAAAAATATTAATAAAAATTATCGTTTTTGTAAGCATTAAAATTTTAGTTTTTTTAATACTTTTCTCTAACAATCACGTGTAGAATATTATTTATAGATAACATTTTTATGTTATATTAAATTAAATTTTTATATTCAGGAAGTTGAGAACAAAAAAATAAATATATAAATTTATAAGACATCAAATCATCCTCTGGTTTAAGTTTAAAGTATGAATAGTATTGTCATTTCATAAGAAATATTAAACAAATATTAACATACCAATACACAAAAGGCGTACTTTGTCCATTTACAGCACCAAAGCCACCGTGCGGGTCACTTTCTACTGGAGAAAGTCGTGTCTGCGTTATGTTTATTTTTCGAACTTGGCTATCCAATCTCGACCACTTATCATGTGTTAAATATTATGCTATCTATTATGGTGTATTATACCAAACAAAAACGGAAAGTAAAAACGAAAAAAAATTGGTTACAATGAAAAAGTTACGTTAATACACATATGTATGTATAATTTTAAGGTAACTTCTTTATTGTTATTTTATTAGATAAATAAGGCTTAATTTGTGCAAACAGGTATTGTAATGGGTAGGAATATGTATTGTAGGAATTTGGCAAAATTTATATTATCATAAAATTAGAAATCCAGCCGTAGTTGTATAAACCTTAAAAATGAGATATAATAAATATTTTGTTGTTGTTTAGTTGTATGAACTGAAACTTAATTCACTTTGGACACTTTTTATCAGCACGCAAAATAATAACAAATTTGTAACGAATTTATATATATATAGTATTGGCGATTGCGTATAATATATAGGTACGTACATATGTATAGTTACAATATAGATTCTTAAAGATGCATTATTTATTCAAATAAAGTATGATTAATTAATTAATATAATTAAATAATTTTGTTGACATTATAATGAAATAAGCAAATTTCGAACCTAAGCTAGTATTTATAATACACATAGAATCTGTTCATTGACCTCGATGTGGGCTAGTGGAGCGCGTTGCACTTGGCCATATACGTACCGGTACTATTATACACACAAGGCAGTGGCACGGGCGTAGCTAAGTATAGGCGTAATAGAGGAAATCGTATACAAAATATGTTTTCATAATAACTTAGAGTCACAGCTTAACTTAAAAATGTAATATAATAAAAAAAGGCGTTGAGCTCCGCCACTCAACACGCAATGCCTCTTGCATTTGTCGAAAAGTAGAAAACTGGAGTGTCTTAAAGGGAACAGAGTATCTTAACACTAAATTTCCATGTTCATTCTGCCTACATTGCTAAAATCAAACAGTTGGTGGAACTCACATTAAGGAAATTATTTATATATATATAAATACATTTTATTATAGTTATATAAAATAAAAATAAATAAATCAGCCTCATGCTGTATCCCGCACACAGCAGGGTAGACAGAGTGAACCCTGTTAAGACACTCCGTCCCCAACTTTCTGCCGAATTTTGGAGGCATTGCGTGTTGAGTGCCAAAACTCAACGCCGCACTTTGCCTCGACACCAGTGCGAAAAAATGAAAATATAAACTTAAGTAAATATATCATCTTTTTGAATGGGGATCGAACCCGCAACCGCATCAGTCACATTTTCTGCCGCTGCGCCACGACCGACCTCAACCTAACCTAACATGTTCAATTAATTTTATTTGCCGCATTATAGATATAGATATATAGGTAAGAGGAAAATGTATAAGTAGGTAAATTTAATTTATAGCAACTAGTAGGAGAAATTAGAAAGCCTTTATTGCTAAAACGAAATATGCAATTTATTAAGCATCACACATATTACTTATGAATCGTATGGACTGTGTATGATTGGTGAAAGCCAAAATCAATTTCTACTTTCAATTATTTGTTTTGTGTATTACGACCTTTAATGTAGTTACGCCTTATTAATATTAATTACTAATTATCTTGCGTTTACTGAATTCTTTAGTTTTTAGGGTTCTGTATTACAATGGCAAAATATTAATTTCTTATAGATTCGTCATAAATGTCTGTAGGTCACAACTATTTTTTTTTTAAATTTTATAAGGACTAAAAAGTGGAATTTTAGAAGATTAATGTATCCAGTATTCCTGTACGGCTTTAAGGAGTGCTCCACATAGTATAAAAAAATATAAATTAATTTTTCACCAAACGTTAAAGTGAGTGATGTTTATAGTTCTTTAAAAATTACGTTGAGGCTTCACAAACTATTTCTCAAAGTAAATCGTTATATTCATGATTAAAAGATAATCAGGAATTTATACAAATACTAAAAAAAAAAGTTATTTTGATATGTATTTTGTATTGTATTGTATTTGGTTATATACTTGTGAATCCCTAATTCTATGTTTGCTTCTACGGAACCCTTCATGGGCGAATCCGACCAGCACTTGTCTACTATTTATATGTCGATAGTATATAATATAAATAAGAATGTATATAAATTATATAATTGATACTTATTTTTGTAAGTCTTTTTTACTTAAAATGTATGAGAATTATAATCTCTATGACTTACAGCTCTATATACTTCAATAGATAAGGATAACGTAGTTAGTTATTTATATATAATTATGCTTGTATCGAAGATAAAACTTTTGTTAAAAAGATTCAAATTTTCAGATACAATTTGTTATAACAATTTACATTTTCAAAATTAATAATAGTTTTATATAAAATAAATTCAATAGGTATATCAATGCCTTATATACTTTTTATGTTAGCTCTCTAAGTGCATCTCACTGATGCATGTCACCACTTTATACCTTATTTTAAATTTCACCTTCTATTGTGAGTGCGGAGAAACCGGCTGTGATTCGAGAAAAGGAGCAGTGTTGGTCCGACGCTGGCGAAGCTCGCCCATTCAGTAGATATTAAACGTTTTTAATTAAATTCAATTATAATCTTATTTTTTTACGCATTTTTAATATAAATTGAATTTTAAAATGTCGGCTAAAGTGGCGTTAGCCTTTGTGGCTATGCTTGCATTCGTTAACAGTCAAAGCTATTTAGGTAAGTCAAACCATATTTGATTGTAATTGATTGACTCATTTAGATACCTTTTGTATTAATTAAACAACATAAATGCAGCTTCTGTACGGCATATTAAAATAATTTAAACGCAGCTATTTACTTAGGTGTCACAGATTTTTTTTAATAACTCACATAATTTTTACTTTTATTCAATTACATTACAGTAATGTAAATTAATTCTTCTGTTTTTTTTTGTAAGATTAATCTTGTAATCAAAATGTATTAGGCTTCGTTTTAAATATAAATTTAGATTTTAAATTTACAAAGTACTAATTTGAAAAGTCGCAATTATATATCAATGAAACACGCATCCATGCCATAGTTACGGGTTCAAATCCCACATCCGTAAAAGCATATTACTTAAAATATAAAATTAACACTAGACTATCACCATTATCTAACAATTTATAATAAATGTTTTAATATTATTTAACAGTTACGAACTACATTCGCTCATCTTACATAAACCCTTTAACAAAGTTTTTAACGAACAAAAAACTATGACCTGACATACAAGTGAAAGTATTCGTGTGAAAGTCATAGGCATATGACAGTTGAGATTTTCTTTAGTGTACAGAAATATGTTGTTTTATGAAAGATGTATGTGTAGCGCGGTATTGAGTTCTGCCACTGAACCCGCAATGCCTTCAGAATTAGATGGAAAATGGGGAACGGAGTGTCTTAGCACTAGATGCCCTCTGTTCATCCTGTTGTGTGCGGGATATCACGTGAAGTTAAAAATATGGATACTATTTAGATACACTAAGCACTATACTTTCAAGCATTAAGCATTAGGTATAATTAAGCATTAGATATAAATAAGTTTGTTTAATACAAAAGTAATCCTATTATTATTTTTTAAGACGCGCTCGTGCAGCAGATAATGCCAGAATCCAGTGATCAGCCGAAGAGTAACTGCTTGTGTAAAGGTCCAGCCTGCATATGTTGTGTGGATTTTAATATGACATTACTTGATCTAGGAGGTCCAGGTGTGCTTTATCTTGTTTTTATTAGTTTAAATAAATAAATATTTATGAACACAAAATAAATGAAACTGTGTGAAATAACTATCATAAGTGGATAATTGTTTTTTTACACCTGTTATATTTTCTTATAGAATATTATTTATAATATTCTTTAAACGACTTTTATTGAAATCTGAATCATTGTCGCTATTTCACAGTAGAAAAAACTTTAACACTATTTGAAGTGCAAAATTAAGAGAAAAAAATAATGATTACGTAATTTTTTTTGCAATCAAAAACCATACCGGTACATAATAATTAACGGTATGAACTACTAGTAAATCTGGGTTTCTATAATTTAGAAAAAAAAAATATTTGACGAATTTTTAATCTATTTTCTTTATTGCCTTTTAGGGTGCGTACACATGAAATATATTTCGCCAGAAGAAGGGTTGTCGGTAAAAGTTACATATGATAAAAAATTTCTACAAAGTTCTAAAGTAAAAGGTAAGAAAAGTATAAAATATTGTATTGTTACTTATCAGGACTGATAAAAAGGTATAGACATATTGATGCAATAAAATAATTGATAAAATATTGTTCTTGTTTTTATTTTTTTTAAGTGTTAATCTATCAAAATAAATATTTGTTCTTGTTGTATTTTAATAAATATAAGGTTTCTGTTTCGATGTATACTGAATTTTTTTTATTTTAGGACCTCATCCAACTCCTGTTTGCGTGAACATATACGGTGTACATGCACAAGTTTGTGCCAATTTCAATGATCTGGCTCCCACTGCTGATGGACTACGTGGATGCTCAAAATTAGAACTTAAGTTACTTGGAAGTTCACAACTAGAATTCCCAATAGGATGCTTCAAATCGTCTGCTGGCGTGATGGAAATGGAGGACCCACCAGTTGAACCAGAAAAGGAAGAGTAAGAACTATATCAATAAGAAAAAGACTACAATCTTTTCCTTATTCTAACCTGCTTACCTTTTATACTTTAGAAGAGTTTTATTATTACTATACTTGCTTGGACTATAAAACGTAAAGTCTTATTTTTACCCTTTATCATAAAGAAATTTCGAACAACCCTCAACTCATAACGCTCCCTAAAATTCCCTAATATAAAAACTTATCCCCAATATAAAGACTTATAACTAATAATGGCTGCGAAGTTTTGGCTTTACCTTCTCTGTCAGTGATTCGATAGTAGTGGAGTATTTCACACATAAAATAACGTAATGATTTGCAGGACCACAGAAGAACCTACTACAGAAGACACCAATATATTCGACCCGGAAGCATTTTTGATAAACATCTATCAGACAGCCGAAGAAGGTGTCGCTTTTCTTGGTAGCCTTTTAAATATTCCCTCAAAGAAGAACAGTACAACTACAGAGCAACCAGCTACAACAGTATCCCAAGAATCTAATTCGCAGAGAAGATCTCCTAAACATTTTAAACATCCTAATCAATTGTGATATTAACGATTTAAAATTTAGACTTAAGTACAAAAAGGCATTTTATGTATAAGTAGCAGCTTGCCAACATGTTAACGCTCCCTTTTATAAAAAGTAGGCGATATGTGTATATCCTATTTATTGATTAAATAATTATGACTAAATAGTGATATCGTTTAATATTCAGTAGTTTTAAAATAAAATAAAATTTCAAAAAAATTGTATTATTTAATTTGGAATTTTAAGATAATATTACTAAATGTATTTTTTTCATAATTTACACCTGATTTGGAAAAAACATATTTATTTTGTACGGCGATTTATCCTTGAGAAAATGGTGGTGCACTATTTGTTTCTAGTAAAAATACACCTGATTCCCTGTAATAAAAAAAATATTATTTAGACTATAAATATATACAATAAACAGTAAATTAATATTTTCTATTGCTCCATTACTTTAACTTATTTTAAAAAAAGTTTAAATTTAAGTAAATATTAACAATAGCTTGAGATTGGCAATATTATCACAATTAATAATTATGTTTATTATATACTTGTATTTGTATGTGCAGAATAAAAATATCCTATACAATTAAGAATATAGAAAAAATTACCCAGATTTAGGAACAAGTCCGCCCATTTGTAGACGTTTGGATCCTTCACATAATCGCAGTAGAGCGGCATAATAGTTCAAACATTCTCTACCAGTAAATCCTCCTGACGTGATCGATTCAGCCAAGTAAAAGAAGCCTCTCTCATGATCACAGGAGTTTGAATTGCACCCAGGCATGGATATGCCACCATTAGGATAAAAATCTACTTGTGCTAAATTAGCTAGGTATCCATAGACGCCATAATTGGTATGAATAACTTCGGTGTATAGTCCGTCATCAGGTTGGAATTTGAAAATATTGTTCACCCATCCAATAAGAGCTGGGTCAAGACCTAAAATAAAATGCTTTTTATATAGTTGCAGTACAGTAGAAAGTTGTTATGAACTGTTGAAAATTTTAAATTTCATATTATATGCCGTCTTGGCCCAGGGGCAGGGGCAAGCTTGTGACTGAAAACGCAACAGTTATAAAAGGTTTGATTTCCTTGCAATAGAACGGAACTTTTCCAACAATTTCCAGACTGGTAACGGAACGGAACGGAAGGAAGCGTCTTAATAGGGACGGAGTGTCTTACACTAGGTTCCCAAGTTACCTCATGCCTACCCTGCTATAAGCGTACCGAATATGATATACCGAATGTTATTTAAAAAAAAAAGGAAAAGTGCATTTAGCAATAGCTATTATTACTTATCCAGCTAGTGTAGTAATATAACTATTCCATAAATTCCTAGTAGAGTCGCTGCAAGGACCTAATAAGATAAATTATCTTTACATGTTAAAGTACGTGAATCTCCTTTAAGTCATGTTTCCAGACGCACAAATTAGCTCACCTGTAATGTATGCAATCTGACCATTCAAATTTCTTCCAATAATACCGGCCTGATGTCCACCGACTCCATGACCAATGATATGATATTGGTCTAAAGTGGAACCACTTTCTTTATTCAACCATTCGATGAATTTAGCAGCAGCTTCTCCGGACAGAATACAGTTGAGATTAACTTCTCTGTAGCCGAAAACATTGGCACCAGCGCTCCAGTCTAATACTATCACATTAAGATCTTCAGCTGCCAGGAGTTCTGTGAATTGTAAATGTCATGAATATCTATACTATACTGTAGAACTATTATGTATACTGTAATAGAACAGACCCAATACATAAATTAAGACTGTATTACAACAAAGAAAAAAATTGCAAATTTTATTTTACTTTATTTTAGTTAAAGAAACATTGCGTAAAAACATCAGTAATAACACATATCTGTTAACAGTATCTATGATTATTAAGCCTTACCAGGAACAAGGACATTATTAAAATTGGAAGAAGCTGAATTCATCCATCCGTGTATGAGAACGACGGTCCTGCGGCTGCTGTTGTAATTTGAAGACCTTAGTAAGTTATTGTTATTGATAAGTAGAGGCTGGCTTCGCGAAGGGTTGTTTCTAAAAATACACAATGAAATTATATTATTTACATAGATAAGAAAAAAATCATCGTGTTTGTTAAATTACAAGCAAAATTACACATTTTTTACATTTTTAAAGTGTAATTCTTCACTTAAGAATTCTTTCTTACTAAATACTTAATAAAAAAACGTATAAAAATTTGAACGTATGGCTTAGTTGATCAGAGCCCTTGGACGGTTTTCAAAGAATTCAAATTTTTATACGTTTTCTTATTAAGTATTAAAAGTTCGTAGAAATTAAATTTAAATGTCTTAATATTTTAAGCAATTAAATAATGACTCATCACACCACGTAATATTTTTTATTCAGTTGCAATAGTAGTTACTTATTTAGAAAACGTATAAACATTTGAACGTAGCGGGACAAGAACCCGCGTCTCCTGGAAACCGACCAGGCGCTCTGACCACTGAGCCATACGTTC
>DWAO01001412.1:0-19096 GCA_018230605.1 Heliconius congener
AAATAGTTTCATTTATAATGTGTAATAATCGTGAAAATCAAAGAACTTATTACAGAAAACAATATAAATGTAGATGTTAATAAAATTTTACACTTCGTTACAAACTCATTAGTGTTGAAATAATGATTTTACAACAAAATATAATACGAACTGTTAAAATGGGAAGCTTTTTGAATTAAAACAACCACTTCGCTTTTCTTTAAATATTGTTATGAGATTGCTCATTTTAAATAAAAAAAACTGATTTAAAATCATTCAAGAAGAGCGAAGATTGAAAGAAAAAGTATTACAATACTTATTGTTTTTAGAATTTTTATAAAATGGGATATGTTACCCTATAATAACAATTAATTCTTATCATAGACAACAAACTTTTATTTTATTTTATTGTATTATTGTTGATTGCATCTATTTATTGTCTGCTTGATATAAACAAATAGTTTAACCACAGGTTTCACAAAGGCTTTGTTCTGTGGTTGAATTATTTGAAATATTTGATATCCATCAAAGTATTTATCATATTCATAAGTATATTATTAAAGCTGAATTTAACATTTTTATAAATATTGAATATGGCTGAAACAATATTAATATAATTGTTACAGACTGATAGCGTGAAATAAAGGCAAAATCGACGGCTTCTTATTTTTGACTATGTTCATAATATCGATAGAAAATGTTTCACAACATGGCAACAGAGGCTGTCGTAAGACTCCCATGACTATAAATCTTATGTATCTAAATATTTGAACCATAAATCTCACTGCTTATGTCTATTTGAAATAGTAAATTTTACAGATTGAACTTAATAAAACCTGGTATCAGTTATTAAAATCATTGGCGTACCTAAACGATGTGTTTTATATTTCTAAAATTAAATATTTTAAGCAATTATTTATGATATTTTTTAAATATTATTTCACACTTAGGTAAGAAAAATATATTTTTTAGAAAACGAGCGACATGTTAATAATATAATATGTTGTAATAAGCGCATAAGAATATTAACTATGTCGAAAAATATGTAATAAATAGCATTCTCCCTTGCCAAATGAGAATTCTCGGCAATTATCTTTGGGTAGCAGAAATTGGTAAAAACCTCCTTCAGATGCTAATTACATAATAAGTTGTAATAAGAGTACATAATTTCGACTTAGGTTGATGACAACTTACATCGTATAGCTTAGTAGATAGAGCGCTTGGCTGAACTCAAAGAGGCGCCGGTTTAAATACCGCTAAGTTTTTCATCCGTTTTTTAAGAGAACATAGAACATATTCTCTCGACTGAGATTTGAAGCTACAACCATAGCTTGCCATGTCACTGTAGTGTCAATTTACTGCATTGCACTGTAAAAATATATCATTCGATGTATTGCTTGCTGAAAGTTAACACATCCGGTGAGGTTAACTTGATATAATTAAATAGAGGAAAGACAATACTTTATAACACTGTCGTAGGTCGCTACGCTAACACTTTATACGTTAGGATATAAAGTAAAATATCATTCTTAGTGCTTCTAAGAAATAATAGTACACCTACCATTATAATGCAACTGACAGGCGTTACTATAACAACATCTTATATATTTGTGTATACGTTTGCTTGTATAATAATATTAATAACAATTTATAGATCAGGAATGTTCACGTTGTAGCTAAAGATAACTGAACCTTGAGTTAAGACACTCCGCTCACCACATTCCGACGAAATCTGAAGGCATTGCGTGTTGAATGGCGAAAATCAACACCGCGCTTTTTGCCTCGACATCAGAGCGAAGAAATTAAAATATTAAATATTTCATTTCCTCTAGTGGCGTAGGGGACACAGTCTTTCTGACGTTGTTAAAGCTCTAAGCAATAGTAATAAAGGGACTAAGCGCTAAGTTTTTAAGTGATAGCTTTCAGAACAAAGTGATATAAAGATTGAAAGGTTTACATTTGATCTCTCCTGAAATGATCGGGCGTCTTTCACTAATCTCAGGATATACTATTATAGTTCATTTACTGAGAAATGGCTTTGGGTTATATTGCATCATATTAATTGTCTCCATGTAGCTCATTGTACCGGCTGTCAGAGTTACCTCCCGCACAATATGTCATGTCACACACAACTCTTACTTATTTCCATTTGACCTGGGAGCGAAGCCGTCGATAATAACTTATATAATATGGGCATGTGTCGAAGTAGAAATTGAACTCGTATCCTTAGTGAACACGGTCATATTACTGATTAAGTAATGTCTTCTCTTCATCTGTCATATAATACTGCAAACTTAACTTTAGAAAAATAAACAAACAATATATTACCATAAAAGTAATAATTACAAAATGCAAATCCAAGTACTTTCAGTACAAAAGCGAGTTGAAGATATTAATCGGTTCGATGAGCTTTGCGTAATCGAGATGGACGAAGACGTCCAAGATGGAAAAGCATCATTATGCTTCCCAGTGAGGGAATCCGAGATCACCCAAATTTATTTTATCGACCGCAATCCTGAGAAATGATACGAATAAGTCATTTTCGAGGGTCTTATATAATTTTAAAGCACTATTTTAACGTTTATCGCAGGGTCTACTGTAGTAATTACGTACGCTCATACATAGAAGTCACCTTAGTAAATATATAAATTCTATATCTTTTCATATCGTTAAGTAATTGTTTCAAGTAAAATATATATTATTGCAAAGTTTCAAAATATACATGTATCCACACTATCTAATTTAAATATTATTTAAACTCATTTAACAATAGAAAGTTATTTTACATTCTATTTAGAAAATAGTCACATACTTCCTTGTCGTGTTAAATACAAAAAAGACGTATCAATATAAGTATAAAAAGATCAAACAAGATACTTAGCTCTGCGCTTTCCGCTTTAATTGATTTTAAGAACTCAACGTTGCGCTTCATATTTCCAAAACAGGAAAAATGAGGAATTCTATAACGCCCGCCTTTATAAGAAGACGCTGACCAACTGCGCTACGATGGATTCAACAATTTATACATAATATTAAATTTGATAAAAAAATATATATTTTGTCTTATATATTTACATAATATGTAAATATTTAAAACAAAAATATAAAATCTTTACTAAAGTGTAAGAGATAATCGTACGTAGAATGTGAAAGTAATTCAGGCCAGGTAATATACAATATTTTTTTATAAATCCTCTCCTACTTCACATTTTAAATTAAATTACTTGAAGCGAATAACAGGCTCGAAACGATGTTCAACAAAACTACAAAAGTTTTTAACAATTACAAATTAACCTTAGTTAACTTTCTTATCGAACTAATTTGAGCAGTTCACGAGTTTACGATAGGGTAGGTATGATTTATTTGCATAAATGTTCATTAAATGTTTCAAGCCTCAGTGCACGTACAAAGTTATTACTTATTACAATTAATTTAACAGGTTTAATTTTTAACAGAACAATTTTTTAGACAATTGAAATTTCTATTATTCTATGAGGTGCAGTGCCACAAGGATGTGACTGTAACGCGACGGTTGTTGGTTCAATATCCACCTCGGGAGAATGGATTATTATTTATTAATATTTTAATTTTTTCACTCTGGCACCAAGGGAAAGCCGGGCGTTGAAATCCGTCACTCAAAACGTAATGCATCAAAAGATTCCACGGATAGTGGAGTACGGAATGTCTTAACACTAGGTTCCCTTTAAAGGTAAAGCTGACTTGAATATTCTATGAGCCTTATTTTATAAACGACATCTGCCAATAAATTTGCTTAAATTGTCCATTTTATTCTACACATATTTTGTATTAACATTAAATAAAATATATTTTTAATAACAAGTTTAACAAAACATCAAAAACATCCCTGTTATAAAGCTGTAGGCGCTTCGTTTGTCAATTACTTGACGAGTCCAAAGATAACTTCTGGGAATAGCAAGATGGATGAGATGAACAATCCGATCCATTCAGTTTAATAACTTTACTTAGAAATAAAATGTTTGGTTTTGGTTATTGGTTAACTGGTATTTTGTTTAATATTAGCTAATATATTATAAGAGGCCAATCGTGGCGCAGGGGCACAAAGTTTAACTTCAAATATTGAAGTATATTAATCCTTATAGGTGGTCACACCTATACGTTTCACAATATGCACATGTTATAAGGCACTGCATTTTTGCCACTAAATCAAAATCGACTCCACATAAAAAGGAAATGAGCAACGCATGCGTAATATAAGGAGGCGCCACCGAGTCGCAACGAGTCATCAATAAAGGAAGCCCAATAAATAATATATACCTACTCAAGTCTCACAATGGGTTTATAATAAATTTCCAAGAATATATCGTACAGTATAGGTTATTATTGTTTGAAATCCAATACTATTGTTTTTGCTGAAACTATGCTTTACTTTTACTGTTTCGTTTTAATGTACAAATATAGTTTTATAAAACAAAAGTAGAAATTTAGACAATGTGTTTAATTTTTTTTTGTAGTTATCTCTCGCATCGTTCACGCGGCATTGAAATTCACAAAAACAAAGAACTAAATTCTAGTATTGAGTATCTAGATACTATGCTTTAATACTTATTTTTATAAATAAGTACCTACATATATGTACAGGTACAGCTATTGATAATATTACCTTTTTACGGTTAAGGGTTGTGTAGTACCTAAAGGGAGAAACGGGAATCTATTACTAAGATACCGCTGTCGGACAGATAATCAGACAGTCTATCTGTGTGCCTGTCCCCAGGTCGTATACCTCATGAACTGTGATACAAAAAAATACAAAAAAAAAACTAAAAAACAGAGTAACATATGCATCTAAGCGGAGTTCCATACAAGTGACATTTTTTTATCGTTTTGGTGTGACGTTGGAACAATTCCTTGTGTGAATCTTAAAAAATAGCAAAAAGTAAAAAATGAAGTGTTTATCCAAACTATGACTTTTGTATGTAGGTTAGGTTTTGTATATTACTTAGTTTTTCCGAGAATATATTTTATTTATATAAAATACTAAGTTAATCTATAATAGCATATTCTTACTGACTTCTGTAAAATGAGGAGGCGCAATTCGTTTGTATTTATTTCATGTTTTTAACTCAGAACTTTTGTCTAGGTGAACCGATTTTGATGATTATTTTTTTATTTCAAAGATAGTGTTTCGCGTCTCGTATCATTTTAATTTGGCTCATTTCTGACAATAAAATTCTAGAAGAAATGTCATAAGTTGTGTTAAGTATGTGCGTGACCAATAACTCAATATCCCGCCAACCGATTTCGATTATTATTTTCCATTGGAAAGGATTCACTTTATGGGTAGTTTGATAAAAACTGGGTTAAGTTCAGGTTAAAATTAAATAATTCGTTTTTTTTTGTTAAAAAAATATAATTATTATTCTATATAAATATATTTACTTTACGTACACAAAAAGTTTATTGTGAGCGCCCACATTTCAATGTATGTATTAATTTATAGATACTATATCAGATCTTTATGTAATCAGTGTTGATTGTGTACGAAAGTAGTTGAAAGGCTTATATTTATCTTAATCTACATAAAAATTAAACATACGATTGTGCGATAATTAACATCTGTTGTTGTTAGAGTTATTAAAGTTAAGTGAGCGCGACGTTTGTGGGTTTCAATCCCACTCGGGGGAATTAATTAATATAATATATTAATATATTCATTCTTCGTTAAATTTCGTCGTCGTCGACACGCAATGCCTCTAGCAGACGCAAATAGAAAGTAGGGAACGAACTTGACTTGAACGGACGGTGTCTTAACACTTGGTACCCTCTGCCTATCCTGCTATTGGATAGCTGAGAGTAATGTAGCGTGAAGCCTTGTTTCTATTCTCCTCGAGTGGAGTTGAATCCACAACCTATCGCATTTACAGGCACACTCATGCGCCACAGCAGGCCCCGACGAAAACATAACTTTTACATAATAATCACCAGGAATCTGATGATAGTGTATGAATACTCACATTACAAATAAAATTAAACATCCAACGGACGGTAATTAATCAATATACAAAATATATTAATTGCTTTATTTGCCAACTTCTTTAATAATTAATAGGACAATATTTGCTAACAGCTTTGTTATCTGAAAGATAAATCTAATTAATTTCACTAAATATGATTAATACTTTATATAATCGTTAAGTGACTTGTCTTTTATTCATGAAACATATGAATGGACGATGATTTGAAACTAAAGAAATTTAAGATTTAAAACGGTTAAAAAATTCTACGAGTAGGTAGGTATTTAGCTAAATAAGTGATTTCTTAAACCGCGATAAAAATATATAATAAAAAACAATATAATAAAATTTTTCCTCTTAGATATGATGACCAAATTAACATTGTATTTACTGCATTATATATAGGAAAAATACAGTTTAATATATATATATTTGCCAAGAATTAAGGCATGAATTAATGTAACGCAATTTTTTAATATGGAATTGCATGTATAGTATTGCATTGCAAATACAAAATATTACATATAACAAAGACCTAGGCACCTAGATCAAAGTGGCACATAGTAATATATATAAAAATAATTTGTATGTAATAAAAACAAATCATCAATAAGTTTGACACTGCTTTTGCTGAAGCAGAACATCTTCTGACTTATTATATCCACACATGCTCTATATGTTGGTGTGATATGGCACAATACTATGGTAAAAATTGTTTTTTACATTTAATATATGTAATGATTTCTATCATATTCAATCGCTATATAAAACATCTACCTAATCGCTATATAATTTTTGGAGATAACAGCTCTGTTTTTATTGATCATCGTAAGCTATTCAAAATGTTAGATATATTCAAAGGCCAGTCATGGCGCAGGGGCACAATTTGTAACTGTAAAACCGCCTGGTTGTGGATTCGATCCCCACTCGAGGAGATGAAATATTTACTTAAATTGAAATTTCCATTTCTTTGCCCTGGTGTCGAGGTAAAGCGGAGCGCAGTGTCTCGACACTGGGTTCCCTCTGCCTACCCTTCTGTGTGCGGGATACAGTGTGAAGCTGATTTGTTTTTCTTTTTTTATTATTTAATATACAAGTATTTCCCGCTTCCGTTTACATAGTGCTCAACATAGATTTTTCGCTGTATAATATTCTTTGGTTCTAATATTTTTTAGTTAAATATGTGTATCTGTGTTAACCCTCCGTTCTGTTATTTTCACTCAATTTTGAGATTTTTACTTTGTCTATCAAAACGAATAATCGAAAATAATCTAAATAGAGATATCTATTTTCCCTAACGACTAAAAGAGAAAGGAATAGCGAGGTTTTTTCCCTATCTGCGTAAAGGATTAGGAAAACGACGAGATGAAATTGTATTATAAATAAGTTCTTATCATATGTTGTTAAATCTAATTAAATTTCAAATTTCCTAGTCTAGTTTACGACATGATACGGGTAACGGAAATGATTACAACCCAGTGTGCTTCCTACATCTCATAAAGAGACCCCCGCCGGTCTTAGTTTTATAGCAATTTTGCTCCAATACTGCTCCTCGAATGGTATTACAATATACAAATATTATATGTATATATAAGTATACTTTTGATACAAACAATGTTTCAGTCTCGAGCGGAAAAATATTATTTTTAAATATATGAGAATCAGTATAATAAAGTGATTTGTTTTTTATAAATATACTTTTTTATTTTTTTCTATATAGTTTAACAAAACTGAAAAATTACAATTCAATATTTTATTTTAATATTTATAGATAAATTAAACATATGTATAAATTTCTCTGAATAAAAGTTAAAATCGCAACCTTCCAAACATCTTGATGTTTGACATAGAATCTTAAATTCATTTTCAAATTATATGAATATTAGGTATATAATATAATACAAAAAAAATATTTTTAGTAAAATAGAGAGAGGCCAGTCGTGCGGCAGGGGCATTAGCGTGTGATATGTGTAAACGCTACAGGTTGTGGGTTCGATACCCATTCTTTTAGGAAATGAATTTTTTTTTTCACATTTTTAAGGTGTTATTCCTCCATACTTAAGAAAAATACTTATTAAAATAACATATAAAAATTTTACCGTAGCGGGATTTGAACCCGCGCCTGAAATTCTGATACGCTTGTTACAACTTATTTACGTTGTTAGCATATCTGTAGTGAGATTTTTACAAATTTCCGCTACCCAAAGATAACTACTTAGAATTATCGTTTGGCAAGACAGTATACTATTTTCTAACCAATTTGCCCCAACAATGCGCAGTTATGTAATCCAATGAAAATAACTTAGAGTTGCGTAGGGCACTAGGTACATACAACATAATCTTTCCCCAATAAGTTTTTAATTTGAAATATTAATTTTAAATGGATTTCTTTAACTGGATTAATCGAGTATATTTGATATCACACATTTTTCAAAACACAACCAGACAATCTTCTTCAACTTTTTTATAGTCTAGTCTAGAAGTATACATTTAAATATAATCATACTATCGACCTGTATCGAACCCACAACCGTGACGTTTACCATCAGTCGATGTCTTACAATATTTTCAAGAGGTACATACATTCTAAATTATATTGCAGGTCTACTATTATTTATGAATATACCGAAACTACTATAACTTCAACTATAAGTCACTTTTATGACTAACCTTCGGGCACCGATCAATTTTCTGTATAGTATGCCGCGTATTACAACCTGTGACTCCGGTATGCCGTTGTGTACTTCGCTAACTTATTGGAGCTGATTAAATAAATATTTTTTTGAGAAGCTAAAATACTTTTTTTATTATTATTATTTCATTACGCCTACGTCAAACTGAGAACCTCCTTCTTTTTTTAAATTTGACTAAAAGACCAAATTCATTACTTACTACGTACCTGGTCGTCGTACCAGGTATTACAATATAATTCAACTAAATTTGTCAGTATATTTAGAATGATTACTAATTAATTTTCCTAATTATACATTTATATCTAAAAAGGTAAATTTGTAAACTTTAAAAACAAATCGGGAAGTTACCTTTTAGTATTTGTATTTTTTTCTTTTCATATCTTTGTCATGAGATAGGCATTTGCCTGACAAAATATTTTGTTGTAAAGTAATATCAAGCTATTTCTAATGTAATCTAGCTATTTCAAAAATGTATAACTTGTTATGAGTAGCTACACCGAAAGCATAACAGAAAAAGCGAGCTAAAAAATTTCGCACAATAATTTCTCATTTTCTCCTATAACTTCTCAAAATCAAGAAAACAAATAAATCACTCTATTTATAATAAACACAGTAAGTAATATTTTTTGAAAAGAGGTTGATTAGAATTGGTAATTGAATGTAGCAGGATTTAAACCCGTTACCCGTTAACCCGTACTTAAATAATTTGTAAGGAACGTATTACAATTTGGATATAGCTTGATCAGAACGTATGGCTTAATGATCAGATGGCTTAGACGGTTTCCAAAGGCAGCGGGTTCAAATTCTGCTATGTTCAAGTTTTTTTACGTTTTCTAGAATAGTAATTTTCTTTCCAAAGTATGGAATAACAATTTAAATACGTTGAAAATAGTAAGATAAATTCTATTTTCACCAAACTGAAAGAGAGAGTGTTTAGCGTATTTGTTAATTTTATGCATAAATTATTTTGAGGCCAGTCGTGGCGCAGGGGCACAAAGTGTGACTGTATAGTGCTTGTGGGTTCGATCCCCACTCGAGGAGATGAATATTTACTTAAATTTATATTTCCATTTCTTCGCTCTGATGTCGAGGACAAGCGCGGAGTAGAGTTCTGCCACTCAACACGCAACCTTCAGAATTCGGCAGTAAGTGGCGAACGGAGTGTCTTAACACTAGGTTCCCTCTGCCTACCCTTCTGTGTGCGTGAAGTAGATTTTTTTATTTGATGTATAAATTAGTAAGATGGAGTGGTTCGACAATAGATAGATTCTGGAATAAGAAAAATACGTACTCTCCTGTTCATTCGCTCATTTCATTCAAGTCATGTTCATTTATCGCTGAACTAAACTGCTAAATCATTCAATTTAGCGTTATCTCGAGCTTATATGTAAATGTTGCGTTATAAATACGGATTGAGATAACGGAAAGGTTATTGATTTTGGTACAGAAATCCAATGTATTTACTTCCCATTAACTCGAAAAGATATAAAATAAAACCCATTGGCTCAGATGACGTTATGTTTTTTATCCACCGAAGTGGTTCGAAATTTCTGAGATCAGCTTGTTAAGCCAAACAGTCTTCATAATGTTATTTCCAGATAAAGCAGGATAGGCAGAAAGAACTCAGGTGTCAGGGAACATTCAGTTCTCCGCTTTCTAACCAAATTCGATAAATTCTCAAAAATCGAAATTCACGCTTAGGAATTTATGTTTCTTTTTATAAATTTATAAAGAAATATATCAAAAAATATTTTTAAAAAAAATTACATACAGCAGGGGAGATAGAGGGAAACCAGTGTTAAGACACATAGTTCCCAAATTCCCGTCGAGTTTTTCAACGCAATGCGTCTTGAGTGGCGGAAATCAACGCCGGGCTTTTGCCTTGTTGCGAGACGAAAAAAAAAAATTTTGTAAATAATCGAGTGGGGATCGAACCCACAACCGTAACGTTACAGTCACACCTTAGCCCTGTACCATGAAGCCTCTGCCACCTTAAGTATAAATCATATAATCAAAAGCGGCGCTGAGTTCCGCCATTCAACACGCAATGCCTCCAGAACTCAGCGGAAAGTCGGGAACGGAGTTTCTTAACACCAGGTTCCCTCTGTCTACCCTGCTGTATGCGGTATACACCGTAAAGCTGATTTAGTATAAATGTTTTATATAATTTAAACATAATAAACTACGTAAAAGTATTAAACGACGTCTTTAGAAATTAAGACTACAAAATTCCCAGCATTGTTAAGATACAGGTATTTCAATACAAATGAATTACGTAACTCATATAGTTTTATAATTTGTGTGTACTAAGACATTAAACGTGGGTGGCCGTGAATTATAAATGGGTTATCAATATGACATGTACCATCCATACCATCCATACTATGATATCGCCGAACGCGTTGCGTGTTGAGTAGAGGAACTCAAAGCCGCGGTATGCCTCGACACTAGAACGTGTAGAAATAGAAATATTAAATATTTTATTTACTTAAGCGGGATCGAACCAACAACCACTCGTGTGTACAGCCATACACTTGTGCCCCCCTACGCTGAGATTATATAATATATAATGTTTTTTAACCTTTGACCTATGACATTTGGTAAGTATATTCGTAGGCATGTTTGTATATTAGTCATATCAGTTACTTTTTTATTCAAATATGCAAACTTTGGAACAGTCTAAGTTTTATTAAATTCATAAAAATATATTTACTAAGGTAATTGATAACTAATTGAAATAGCTTTATATTAATTAATTTATATAAATATATTTTAAAAAGAAAAAATACACACACACACTAAAAGGTAAATTCCCGATTCGTTTTTGAAGTGTACAAATTTATCCTTTCAGATATATATGTATATTTAGGGAAATTCATTAGTAATAATTCTAAATATACTGACAAATTTAGTTCAGCTTAATTATTTTGTAATACCTGGAACGTCAGCCACCAGGAATATGATTGTAATAAAAACAACTATTTGGTATTGGTGATGACTTATTGTGGCTATTGTAAACGCGATGTCTCTAATAAGTCAAGGGAGATTGTTGTCAGTTCGATTCCTAGTCGAGGGATTTTTTTTTCGTTAAGTTGCGAAAGGGGACGAATAGAGTGCCTTGAAAAAGTTTGATAAAAGGGAAATATATCGTGCTACACAAAAAAAAATCTAACCAAAGTAACTTTTGCGCTTTAAAATACTTAAATAGATTCCGTCTTAAGAAATAATGCTAATTCAATAAAATAAAAACTAAGTACATTAAGAGTTAAACTTTAATAATTAAAATAAATAAGATTAAAAAAAAAGAAATTATTAATAGAAAATTTTCATTTTTCAAACTAGGAGAGTTTTTCAAAAACCTGACACATCTATACCAGGTTTACTCTTTGTGGCATAACTTACCACAAATCTACATTGACGTAACATAGGAAAAATAAAAAAAATCACTTTCTCTCACAAACTGATCCGTATCGTACGTTCTGATACAATATGTTACGTCGTCGATATGACGTTGTTAAGACGAATAAACCCGTATGACGAGCTCTGGGGATTTACGTGTTGAACTAATAACTACAACTGTATAATATTACGCTGGTAGTAATGTAGGTCGGGGAGGTAAAATTATCATAGAAACGTAAAATATCATAGAAGCAAAACTATTTACTCAATTAATATAGCTTTTTAGTGTTAGAAAGTATTAATATTTGAGGCCAGTCGTGGCGCAGGGGCACAAGCAAGCGACGGAGAACGGCGTTAAGGTCGTGTTTCGACTCTGACTGGAAGAATTAAAATGTTTAATATTTCCATTTTTCAACGGGAAAATGTGCAGGATCGTAAAGCTTCACTTTTTATTACGCATAAGTTTCCTTATTTTTTTGCCATCCAAATTTGAATTGCGTGTTGTGTGCGGAACTCAACACCGTGCAGAATAATTTATATGTAAAAAAAAATTATATGTAAAAGTGGAGATCGATGAACGAAGTCTCGTTTACAATGAGACAATTTCACGCTGCGCCATGATGGCCTCAATCATTGTTATTACTTTGTTACGAAGAAATTAACAAATTGAGTGTCAATTGTCAATTATCATTACACAAAATTTAATAGAGATATGCAAGGTTTGAGTGTTTTTTAAAGTATATTTTTATTAATAAAGCGGACACATAACACTCGATTTTCCATTTTTCGCCAGAATTCGAGACATTGCAAACATTGAGAACGATGCTCTCTGACCTACTAGAGCGAGAGATCCAAAATGATTCAATTCCCGAGAAAGAACTAGGACCACAGCCACCACTGCGCCACGATAGTTGAATTTTATTAATATGTATGTTTTAATTATAGAGGTATTTATAAGCGGCGCTGAGTTTCGCTCAATTTAAACGGAGTGTCTTATCAAAAGGTTCACAGATCCCTCTATCTCCCTCTTATGTATTGGATACCATTAAAAAATATAAACTAAAATAGTTTTAAATAGTAGTAGATTATAATTATTTATTTAGAATAGTATAAATACTTTCTATTATTGGTCAAAAAGGGGAAATTTTCGCCAAGTACTTTATACAAAAACTTTGAAATCCCGCATATAAAGAAAATTATGTTTATTTATTATAATAATTTTATCTGTTTACATTATTAATTCATATAAAAGAAAAAAAATTAGTCATCTCTTAAGACGGCTCTTATACAGCCTATATTTATTCGTGTCAGTGCACTTGCAATCATAGCTATTGAGCACTTTGCCTTGAGTAGACGTGTTGAGATTTGCTAAGTGATATTATAAAGGTAAATAACAAAATTGTTCTTTTATAAATTATAATTATTTAAAAAAATATAAAAAATATATTTAACTTTTTTTCAATATCATAGATGATACAGATTATATTTAGTGAAATATTAAAAATAATAAATTGAATTAAATAATTGTTTTACAATTTCGTAATATATCAGATATTTTTAAAGTAACGATAAACAACCCTAGTGTTTTTTATAAACCTTATAAAAAAATAAATAAATTAGAAAAAGAAAATTGAGTATTTGATGAAAAATTATAATATATATTTATTTATGTTTTAGACAAAATGGGAGTATACAAAATCGGCTTTGTACTAGCCATGCTTTGCGTCGCCCTAAAAGCTCAGAGACCTTTCTACGCTGGGCTAAGACCTATAGGATATCCTGAAGGAGGAAATAACCTTTTAGCAAATCGATTTGGGGAAAATGCTGATGTTCCTCTAGAGACTAGAGGAGATGGCAACTTAATAAACAGATTGAACGCTCTACCACAAGACAACCAGCCATTCTGGTATCTAAATTGGAGGCAATACAACGAGTTGAGGAAGAATCCTCAAACTTATCCTATAAGACCCAGTGTTTTCGCTGGAAATTCAAGATCGTAATTTTTTTCTCTACTATCCAGTGACTTTTTTCAGTGATATTAAAAGTGAGAAATGTGCCAGAGATTATTTTAATCATTTATTATTATTATTATTATTATTATTATTTTGTACTATTAAGTGTTTAAAACGTACTATTAATAATTTTTGATATGCCTATTTAGTATTATTATTTGCTATTGAGAAACAAAAATAATAATTAATGTTTTAAAATATAACTTACGTTTTTTATTACATCTAATCTGTATAACAATCTTATATATTAATTAATGTGTTTTAGTTAATTAAAACCACCGTATGTGAGTTAAAGTAATTAATTAATATTTTAATTACAAGGAAAACGTGCGATATTTATCAATCAATATCAAGTAACTAAGCCCGTCGATTAATAAGACACTCCGCTCTCCACATTCCGCTGAATTTTGGAGACATTTTGCGTTAAGTGGCGGAACTCAACGACGAACTTTAACTAACTTCTTAATTCAACAACGACACCAGAGCGAACAAATGAAAATATTCAATATTACAATTTCTTCATTGGGAATCGAACCCATAATCTGTAGCGTTTGCACTCACACGCTTGTGCTCCTGCGCCACGACACGCCATGATATTTTATAGAGCGTAATAAAAATACATATGCAAATACTAATAAAGTGAAAGTTCTGTTTTATAAATCATGAGGTAATTTTATAACTTCATATTATATAACATTAAGTTGTTGCAAAGAAGCTCCAACTGTAAACGAGGTGGTTATAGGTTCAATTCCCTCTTGGGGAATTAAAATTTTTTAATATTTTGATTTCTATGCTCAGGTAGGAAGTTAAAGTGCGGCGTTGATTTCCACCTCTCATCCGCTCAATCTCTGAATCAATGTTGAGTGGTGGAATTCAACGCCGCTATTTGCCTTGTTGCCAAAGTGAGTAAATGGAAATAATTAATTGTCCCGGGAAATCGAACCTACAACCGTCAGGTTTCACAGTCACACACTGTGCCACAACGGCTTCGTCGTAATAAAAAATTATTGTACTCGGTCATATTAATTTTTGTTTCTTGTAATAATTGTTTATTAAAACAAAATATATGTAATTAAGATGCTAGCTATGGCTCAGGTTCAAAAAGTTTGACTGTAAATTCAACAGGTTGTGGGTTCGATTTCCCATTCAAACATTAAATATTTTCAATCTACACAGAGGCAAAGCGCAGGGTTGAGTTCCGCCACTCAATATGCAATTCAGCTGAAAGTGGAGAACAGAATATCTTAACACTAGACTTTCTTTTGCCTGTGTTTGCGGGACACAGCGTGACGCTTAGCCCAAATATAATGAAATAACTGTAGTACTGTAAGCTTCTAAAAGTTGACGACGTTAATATTCGATTTGTATATGACAATATACTTTTGTAGAGGTTTACATAAATGTGGTACTCACTAATGTTTCATTTATGACATAAACATATATTGAGGCCAGTCGTGGCGCAGAGGCACAAGTGAGTGACTGTAAATGCGACTGGTTGTGGGTTCGATCTTCACTCGAGAAAATTTTCTTCGCTTAAATATTTAAATTAAGTTCTGGCGTCAAGCCACTCAACATGCAGTGCGTCCAGAATTTAGCGGAAAATGGAGAACGGAGTGTCTTAACATTAGGTTCCCTCTGCCTACCCTGCTGTGTAAGGGATAAATCGTAAAGCTGTTTTTTTCCATTTTTATATTACATGCTTTTTTAAGCTTTAGTATATCCAACATATCTATAACAGAAGATTTTTAAGATCAATTTTCAAGATAATACGTGTTGAGTAGCGGAACTCAATGCCGCACTTTGTCTTATTACTAGTACGACGTTGTTCTCTCAAGTGGAAATCGATCACACAATTGTCAGGTTTCCAGTCAAACGCTGTCACACTGCTTCGACGACGGCTCCAATTCCCTCAATTCCTCTTCAATAGAATGATTTTATGTGTAAATTATTTTCATCAACCTCTGAAATAGCAATGAATAGAATGCAAAACGCGGCGTTGAGTTCCGCACGCAACACGTAATTCTTTCAGATATTTCAGATTTTTTTTCTGAATTCGGCGGAAAGTGAAGAGTGTAAAACTAGGTTCCTTCTGCTTACACTACATGTGAGATACAGCGTAAAAGATAAAAAAACCCTTACACAAGAAAGCACGCACGGCCTTATTTTTTTTATTTCTTCTTTTTTAATCGTGTTATATTTTAACAACAATTTTTATTATTAATATAATTAATAAATAAAATAAATAAATCTCGAATTTCTTCCTTTATTTGTATCTGACTTTGTGCTGAATTTCATAGAGAAGTACCCTATAGGTTTTGATTAGAAGGCGAAATTCATAAAAAATTCAGAACAAACAATGCGTAAATAATCGTATCTTTTGATTGGGTTGACTTAAAAGTGAGATTTAACCTCCAAGCGATCTCAAGATAAATGACCTTGACAGACGATCAGACGGACAACAAGAGTTATCCTTTAAGGATGCCGATTTTTTTTCTTCTCTCACACTTTTTTTTTTTTAAATATATTTCTAATGTATAAAGTTATAACGACCTCATTATTGAACCTTATTATTGAATCGCTATAACGACTTTAATATACTCATTGCTTTTTCCTTGATTTTTATTATAGAACAATTTGCTATTTTGATTTAATTATTTTTGTTGCTTGCAAACTTCATTTTACGCTGCCAATATACAATATGTAGATAGATATGATAATGTTAGTTTAGGTCAATCAACTTATTATTGAATTGTCTATTATTAATACATCTAAATAGTGTATGTAATAGAGGCCAGTCGTGGCGCAGGGGCACAAAGTGCGACTGTAAATCCACTAGTTGTCGGTTCGATCCTCACTTAAGGAGGATACTTACTTAAATTTGTATTTCCATTTCATCGCTCTGGTGTCGAGGCAAAGAGCGGCGTTGAGGGTACTGCCACTCAACACGCAATGCCTCCAGAATTCGCCAGAAAGTGGGGAACGGACTGTCTTAACACTAGGTTCCCTCTGCCTACCCTGCTGTGTGCGAACCAAATCAAAAAATCAATTTTTCTCTAAATATGCTTAAATAAGATTAAATAATTAATATTTTATAATTCAGGCCGCGTGCGGACCGGGCCGCTGGACCATGACATATATACTAAAATCAATAATTTATTATTTAAAAATATATAATAAAAGACTTTTTGTATCAAAACAGAATAGAAATCTTTATTGCTTTTCCACTTTACAAACATTTTATGAAAATTTAAGAAAACGAAAAGGGACTAAAAAGCAGTATTTTGTAAGACGGTAGCAATATATTTATCGAATGGAAATTGAGTATTACTTTGTATATAAATAAATTTAAGAGATTGGTCCAAACCAATCATATTGACGTTTTCTATGAAATGTAAGTTTATTTGATTAAGCAAGTTACGATAAGAGCGTAATATTATAATAATTTTTGTTGTATGTTATATTTTGTCAGTATTTTTAGTTTCAAGCTATGATTCGACATTCTTTTCCCAAGTTGTTTTCTTAATATAAGTTCTACTTTTTTTGCATTATTTTTTCCATTTAACTTATAAATAATCTTTAGGCTGTACCCCGCTCACAGCAGGATAGGTAGAGGGAGCCCAGTGTTAAGACATCCTTCGTTCCCCACTTTCCGCCGAATTCTGGAGGCATTGGTGTGATACACGCCGGACTTAACGCCGCGCTTTGCCTCGACACCAGAGCGAAGAAATGGAAATATACATTTAAATAAATATTTAATTCCCTCGAGTTGGGATCGAACCCACAACCAGTCGCGTTTTCAGTCACACTTTGTGCCCCTATGCCACGACTGGCCTACATTCAAAAAAATTATCCTTTAATATACCGACAAGTATTTATTTTTGTATAAAAATCTGTTATTGCATGTAAATTCTTTTGTCTATTTCCTACATAATTAAACATTGTAATACTTGAGCAGATTGTTTTAAAGTATTAAAAGTATGTATGTGACTAATATTATTCTGTCAAGGTATTTTTTTCTAAAACGTGTTTAGCATTCATGATTTTGACTCGAAACTTGTTTAGACATTTAAACATTTTGATATTGTCGTTTATATTTTCTAAATATTCCGTTGTAATTTTCTTTTTCAGCTTTCAATTAAAAAATTGCTATAATGTACTTAGTAGTGGACTAAGTAGTATGATAAAAACTTGACTCTGTTTGTGTTAGATATACCTTCTTTGTGTAAGTACTTGAGTTATCAATGGCTTATTTCAATATAGTCTACTCTGAATATGTTGGTCTCTCAATATCTTTATTTTTTATTATGTAGTTATTTTTGCATATTTCCTATATGTACTACAGGTACATACTAAAATGAAACTGATTAGTTTCAATAAAATCATATTTAAACTACTTGTAAATAAATCAGCTTATCCCACAGCAGGGCAGGCAGAGGGAACCTAGTATTAGGACATTCCATTCCCCACTTTCTGCCGAATTCTGGAGGTATTGAGTGAGACGTGTTGAGTGGCAGAACTCAACGCCGCGCTTAGCCTCGCCTACTTTTATTAAACTACTTTTTTTGAATACTTTTTTTTAGAAAATATATAAATTAGAAATTTTTGTACAATTTGTTTCAAAATATATATAATATATTTTTTTTTATAAATTTTTGTTTTCTTAAAAAAAAGTTTTTGAAGTTGTACTTCTATTGGCGCGTTAAGGAAAAATTATGAGAGTAAATTTTTTAAGGTCCACGCACTATTGTCATGAAAAAAGTTATAACATGAAATAAGCCACAAACGCCGTGTGTCAACATTTTAGTTTTTTTAGATTATATACAATTTTTTTTAAAAAAACTCGCTGTACTGTGCCGTACGCTGTATCCCATAAACAATAGAGTAGGCCGAGGCTCATTTTCCGCCGAATTCTGTGTTGAGTTGAGCGCTTACCTCGACACTATAACGTAGAAATTAAAAATAAAAAAATCAGCTTCACACTGTATCCCGCACAGAGCAGGGTAGGCAGAGGGAACCTAGT
>DWAO01001413.1:0-19095 GCA_018230605.1 Heliconius congener
TGGACGAGGCGAAAGAGGTATGTAGAGACCGCAGCGTTTGGCGCTCCGTTCTGTCTGACTACCACCCTAGGGATAAAGCGTGAAGCTAAAGTAAGTAAAGTAAGTAAGTTTAATATAATTTATAGTAGATATAAAAGAAGCCGAATAAATTTTAGTTGTTACTGGAAAACAGCACTAAGTATAGCGTCAATTGTTATCTGTAGGTTCAAATTTCACATGTACGTATAATATTTATATTTCTTGTTTATTGCAGTAGGTAACTACCACAATGGATACGACTCAGTACGTAATGCCCCTGTTAATGTCACTAGAACCTCTTAACCTAAAAGTAAAAGATACAGAACCATTTTAAAGCTATCCAAAATTATAACAATTGAAATTATATATAAATAGGTTAGTACCAATAAGTAAAATTTATTCAAATTTTCCATCTGGTCGTTCGAAATTCATAATAAATCATTAAAAAACGTTTCAACATTTAATACAGCCGTTGCGTTCGCTAACGACACGCGGCAGTAACATTAACAAAAATCCCTTTAATTAATTCTGTTCAAGAGCCCGTTGAAGCCTATTCAATCTGATTTTATCTACTCAATATTTTCGTAATTATTTTTTTGACCCAACAAGGAATTTTTAATGACAATGGAAGTAAATCATATGTTATTTTAAAACTAAGAGCTATTTGATTGTGGCCGTTGTGGAGCAAGGCGACAAGGGTGTGACTGAACGCGACGGTTGTTCAATTTCCACTCGCTAGCTTAGCTAACCAAAAACTACGGTCTCCACATACCTCTTACGCCTCGTCCACCGTCATCAACCTCTTCATATATGTTCTTTCCCTCCTGTGTTTTCGAAGGTCTAAAGAGGTCTCATCCTACATCTCTTACCATTCTCTTTGCCATCATAAATCTTTTTTGCCATTCTTTCATCACTTATTCGTTCGACGTGCCCAAACCATCTGAGTACGTTCTTCTTCTTTCTCGCCGTGACATACTAGCTGCGTTTGCTCACTTTTTTGGAGAACGGAATGTCTTACCACTGGGTTCGGTCGGCTTACTGAAGCTGATTAATTCTTTCTTGGTATTTAATCTATCTAGATTTAGACTAGCTCAACACGCAATTGAAAAATAATATACATAATAATATAGTGCGCGAAATAATTAACAACAAAATGACACCATAATTTTTTTTTGTGCCGGGCGGAATAGAAGCCAAAGAAACGAGGAATTAAATTACGAGATAAGAGACTTATAACCTGTTTAGTGATATTTTAGAGATTAAATCGAGTATATTTCCAAACAGCAACGATTGACCTTAGCTAAGTTGGTTTGGAAAAGCTGAAAATTAATTAAACCAGTACACGGTTCTCATTTAAAGTTTCCGGGTCACCCGCATCAGTACATTGTATAAATAAATCAACCGCATCGGATTCGTTACTCGGAGTTTTCACTTTATTCGGCGGTGTCCTCTAGGTCGTGTCGGAATGAGTTGGCGGCCCTCGTTTAGAAACTCTTGAAATGTATTTGTATTTTACGTACATTCTCATGGTACGTTATCCGAATTGTACTACATCAAATTTTTGGTATTATGACATAAACAATAAAATATCAAATAATAGAACGTTATTATTAATTCAGCATATATTTAAAATATATATAAGAAAGACGACGATTTTTTTTAAAGAAATTTTATCTAAAGCTACTCCAACTGAGGCCAGTGACTGTAAACGTGACTGTTTGTGGGTTCGATCCCCATTCGAGGAAATGAGATAATCATTTAAAATCTCTTCCTTCGGTAGAAAAGCGCATTCCGCCAGACATTGTATGGTGAGTGGCGCATTCCGCCACTCACCACACAATGTCTCCTGACTTAGGCGAAAAATGAGGAACGGAGTGTCTTAACAGTAAATTCCCTCTGCATACCCTGCTGCGAGCGGGATAGCACAGCGTGATACTGATTACTATGAATTAATATTAATCAGAAAATATGGAATAATAGACAATTGTTGACATGAATGGCCTCTAAAGCAGTCTTTCCTATATATAATCCTTTTTGATGAACTTTGTATCATGGGGAAGCTGGGAACCTCGTTTTAAGACACTTCGTTACCCTAATGTATAATTTATGCAATGTATACTCAATAATGATTGTGTAAGAGTAAAAGTTGACCCATATATGTGACTGATAACTTACAGCGTTCATGTCGTATTGATCTGATCAAAAGAGGTCGACCCAGCGAGAAAAAAAATCTGTAGCTGTGAGTCCCCTGTGTTCGAGTCGTACCTACAAGTGTAATGTTTACAGGCGCACATTTGTGCCCTTGTGCCACGACGGCCTCTGTGAAAATGGATTTAAATTATTAAATTGTCCCATATCAATCTATTTCAATTATATTCTATTTAAGATTTTGAAAAATTTACACTAAAAACTTTCGATTCTAATATAAATATTTAACGCATATTATTCACTTTAAAAATTATGTATATTAAATTGTAAGTGATCGTTGTCTGTACATGGAAGATATGTGAGAAAAAATTGTTACTGAGGACTTTTATCATTTTAATAGAACCCAAAATAATGATTTATAAAACTTTTGTCAGTTTATATGTGCGAGATTGTGCACGCTAATCTTAAAATCGATTTGTTTGTTTGTTTATTTATTCTTTTTTACATTCATATTATAAAGGCATGTTATTTATGCTTTAACCACACGTTTTTATAAATACTCCAAAGTTAAGGCTAGTTTAATTCCTTAAACAAAGCCAGTCACTAAATTCCATTGATGACTAACTTGGAAGTAAGCGGTCCGCACTCGGCAGTCCGTAGAGCGCGCGCCAGCCTCCGTCCCGCACGGTTCAATCGATTCAGCAACAGGTTCGTTGGAGCGCTCTCGCCGTGACACTCCATTTCGCATTTTAGAAAGGCCTAAATCATGATAGAGTGCTAAAATAGTATGACCAGTAAATTACGTGTATATTGATTTATGTTTTTAATTTTGTTCTCTTCTATACTTTTATATTTTAAATTATAGTATATTTTTAATTAAATAGTAAACAGATGTATCATAAAACATTTTTTTTTGTCGTAAGTACTTAACGAAAAATTCAAATGATAACATTTGTAGATAATTGAATATAAATACAACATAAGCTGTAGATTTAAGGTATCGATATAAACAGAAAATATCTAACTTGCTTGCCGCTAAAATGAATTCAAACTGAAAAAAATACATTCAGATCTGTTTTAATACATTTTCTAAAGTTAGATAAAAATGTCTATACTATGGAAAACATTATTATGCATTTATTATATGACTAGTAGTTCTAATAGTCCAGGATTCCCTTCTATAAACATAGATATATTATTGAAGGGTTTTTGACTAATCTAGTCACCCTTAGCCTTAGTCGGAATAATGAGGAAAATAAAATGTCTTTTTGAAGACATTATATTTCTATAAATTTATATATTTTTTTATTTATAATTGTATACATTCAGAGTTGCTACTATATTAAAATGTAATTTTAAGTTTATAATTATAATTAAGTAATTGAAACCATAACTATCGAGTTTACATTCACAAGTTTGTGCCCCTGCTAATTCCAGAATAGAATGTGGAGCTAAAAAAATTATAGGCAAAAGTAAGCACATTGTTTCTTGTGAAATATATTTTATTTTTTAGTTTTATTTGTTGTACAAAATTAAAAATTTACTTGCTTACTTTTAGAATACTTAATAAAACATTCAAATTTACAAACTATATTCAAACTTCCTAATAATCTATGCATATTTTTACATCATGCTAACTCTAGTTGTTTATTAAATCGAATTGCAAGTACATCAGGGGTTCGCAGCAGTGCAGACGGCATAACAATATTAGCTGGAGTTTTCAGATTACTAACTAGAATCTCTGAACCATTTGGCTTCCAGCCTGAAAAATTTGCTTCAAGAGTTGACTGTTCATATGTAACTATATTACACGACTCTCCTGAAATATTTATCATAAGTTAGGCTGTATTTTTATTAAAAAAAATGTTTAGCTGCAATCTTTTTATTATTAAGGTTGCCATGTAGGTTTTCATAAAGTTTAAAATGAAATTTTGCTGTGGAAAAAGTAACGTCGTAGTATATAAAATTTTATATTATAAAAACAAATCAAAAAAGTAATCTTATCCATTTTACCTTTTAATTCATTAAGAGCATTAAGAAACGATTCTCGTAATTTTGCCCTTGCTTCTTGTGGTGATATTTCTTCTTTTTCAGAAAGCATATTTGAATAGATCTAATAATTTAAGATGACTTAAATCCGAAGTTTTTGAAATCGTCGGTTGTTGTTGTTGTTTATATTAATTATAACCTCAAAAATATGACAACTGACAATATTGAGTGGTGCCAATATCAAAAATAAAATTAAAAGACGCTTTGAAGTACATTGCACAAGGCGGGTTTTTATTTTAATTTTGAAGTACAAATAAAACTAAGGTAAATCTAAGATAAGGAAAAATAGACAAAGAAAAACATGAATCTATATCATAATATACTCCGATTATCTTTAGTAAATCTACTGTATTATTATTTTTTTAAGAAAATTATTAGTAGACCATGAATTTACACGAAGTTAGGAAAAAGTAAAATAATATATGTTAGAGTGGTTTGTTTAGTTGCTTGCGCTCCGGAAAGATTTAGAAAAGCTGTTGTTATTGGTGGACGCAAGCCCATGTTCCATTATTTTAGTACTTTTAACAATTATTTTGTCATATTATTTTCAATATGTAAATTTTTACTTTTAAAGGTACGATGTACCTTTTCATTTTATTTGCGAAAATACTCACAATGATTGTTATTTAAATAGTTACAGATAAGTGTAATTTATAATAAAATAAAATAGATACTATATGATATTGAGTTTTATTTCAGAAATCATAATGTACACAGAAATAAAACTTTATCTATTTTTCTATTCAATCCATGTATCTATTGACCCCAGTCAGTTTAAATAGAAGTCACTTATACTGTTGTCTTCTAGCGTGTATTAAATACTTTTAACTGTGCAAAAACTGTAAAATTAATCTATAGGCCAATAAAATTTGTTTTCATATTTACGGCCATTGTAAAAAAATAACATAACATCTAAAAATGTTTTTTTAATAATCCCAATTTACAATAGTAGGTTTCTTGTTTTATTATACTCTTTACGTTTATAGCTTTAAGATCTTAGGGAATATTACAGCTACATTTGATACTTGAAGCTGTTCTCAAATGCACCATATCCATTATCGACGTCATCATCATCCATCATAATTTATAACAGAATCCATTCAGATTTAACATTAAAAGTAGAACTAACAGCCTGCATTTAGCATTAACGATAAGTAATATATAATAGATGATAAATAAAACAAGACTCTTATGTTGTATCATTTTTATTATATCAATTAATATGGACAATCCCTATTGGTTCACATTTTAAATTTCATACATAACAAATTAATAATGACAGTTATAGCGAAATAAAATGTTCTATAAATACCTGGAGTCACTCCTCAGTGGTATCTGGTTTATACAAACAACCTCCCTAGGGATAAAACATTTGGCGAGGTAGCTACATTTTACACATCTTACAATCTATGCAAGAAATTATAACAAGTTTTAATTATAATTAGACATCGACATATGCTAGCAAATTGATGATCTTCATATTATGAATATAAATATTTATTTCTGATCCTGTATGTATTTGAATTTTCTTATCAAAAATATAATATTGTACAAGGTTTATAGTTTTTAATTCAAATATATTAAAACAAAACATACATAAAAGTATATCTATTTCGTATTCATTATATTTTACACATTATTGAAAATTTGCATATAATCAGATGTCTATTTATATAGAAAAAATACATGCATTCCATATAAATCATGGTAAATTGTTATGTTACACGAAACTATTCTATGTCACCTCGATATTGACGGCCAAAGTGACTAAAATGGCGCCTTCGTCTCTTCACATGGCCCGTTGGTTAATTTCATAAGTACCTCATTTGTCTGTGGTAGGGTCGACGGCGTCGATCTTCGTCTATGGTATGCCAACTGAAAAGTCCATCGATATTGCTAGTAAAGAGAATATGGAAATATATTAATAGAAACAACTGTCAGTGATTGAATATTAGATGAAAATTATATAGAATACAAGATGAATTTCGAAATAGACTTCAATCAGTGTCAGTTTATTCTATGTAGGGTCAAAGGGTATTAGATAGCTTGTAATATGGCATCAAGTAGCACAAATTAAATAAAAGACAAAAAAATATATAAATAAATTATAACAAACAAAAAGAAAACTAAATTGATTAATAAATAATCTGGTCTCAAAACTTGTTGCCATATGAGGGTACCTGGAAATGCACAGAAGATGAAGTAAAAACAGCATCCATTTTGTGAAACAAGAAGCATATGGAACACGCTCCCTTCACTTGTCCATTTTTGTTTTAACATTCGACGGAACTGCCTAAAAACGACGGCGCGACAAACGATAATTGATTATTTTAAGCGACTTTTTACAACACCCTAAGGTCCCCAGCTAGAGCCTAATTCTCAAAACCTAACAAACACCCGAATGGGCATTTGCGATTCGTTCCGGCTACCTGTTAGACGCGATAACCACGATACGAAATAACATTAAAAGTACCTCAACCGAAACGAAGTATATGCGGATGGTCATCTACAACCGCTGGTCAACCAGCGTTGGGTTGTTTATCGTGATCACATATTTTAGTGAAATCGACAAAAGCCTTTCTTGCTCCAGCTATTCATAATACGTATCAAATACCTGCCAAGTCCGTCGGTGTGACGACAACTACCGAATTGAGCTCAAAGGCATAACTCCCTGTATGTTTGCCGTAAACTGAAGTTTTATTTTGGTATGTTACTAAAGCTGTAAAATAACAGTGTTCAATTTATTACTTATTAAATGATTATTTTGGTGATGTGTGATTTGGATGCCATACATTCTGTCAATGATGTTGGGTGTGGTCTGTGTTTGTGCGGTTTAAAGTGATGTGATCTGTATATATGCTTACCGGTTCGAGGCGCTTTTGTGATACCTCAGTCTTAGCTAGTGGCGTTCGCGTGAACGCCGACGGGACCGCTCGTGCGATGATCCTAGAAACATTTATTAATTCATCAATATAAATGGAGGTCGTGGCGCATCTGCAATATAAAGACAGATAATTTCATTTCAGTCAAACGGGCGGAGACAGGTCGATGCCTACAAACATAGAGTTGTGTTCCACCTCTCAACATTCAATACATATAATTGTTATAAAACAAAAGACAATGGACAATCTATTTATTCGAAATTCGATTCTTAAAGTGCTTGCAACAAAAGAATACATTGAATTTGAATTACAACCATAACCAGCGTTGTCAGACGTCCCGATTTTTGAGGGACGTCAAGATTTTTAGCCCAAAATTTAAATGTCCCAAGTGGTCCTGCTCTTCGCTCTTCTTATTAACTCTACGCACTTTTAGATTTTTTTTTAATTACTTAATTTTTTTATTAAGCTACCAACAATTCCAGAAAAGTGAGTTCGGCTTTTTGCCGAAACAAAATCTAGCAACGCTGATCAGAACCCAAGAAAGTATAATTAGAAAAAAAAAACAATCAACTGACGTCTCTCCCTCCGGTGTTTCCTGTCACGCTCGCGCTCCTTGTCGCGGTCGCGCTCGCGGTGGCTGTCCCGCTCGCCGCGCTCCCGCTCGCCGCGCTCCCGCTCGCGCTCCCGCTCGCGCTCGCGCTCACGCTCCTCGTGGCGACCGCCGCGCTCCTCGCGGCCCGACCTGATCGATACATGTAATTGATACAATCATATAATCATTTCTTTCAACTTTTTCATGCATTTACAAAATGCCAAGAAGAAGGTACAAAACCGGAAAAATAATCGAACAAAATACTATTGAGTGCATAGTGAGAGACAGAGGCAATGGATGCTGGGCATATTTTACAACAAAATTTAATGCTTCGTCTTTTAGTCCATTTAATTTATAATACTGTGGAGAAGAAGTTAGCTGCTACTAGGTTGGCTGAGCGCAGTTTTAATTTGTTTTTACCTTTTTATTACTGAATAAACAATAGTTGAACAACCTAAATTCATTCTTCGTTTGCCAATGAATCTTAAGATAAAATCGTAAATATAAAAAAAAAATATTATAAAATATAACAAAAAATCACCTATGACGATCCTTGTCCTTATCCTTCTCCTTATCCTTGTTCTCCCTATCTCTCTCCCTATCCCTCTCCATTCTCTCTCTATCACGTCGGTCGGAGCCGAGCCCGCCCCCGCGCACGCTGCGTTCTCTCTCGCGCTCTTCCCGACGCTTACGTTCTTTCTCTTGTTGCTCTTTCTCTCGTGCCTCGTTCATTTCCTCGTAGGCTTGACGCAGTTTGAAGTATCTAATAATGAAATGGCGTTAGTTTAATTGAAATGTATATAAAAATAAGTATGCATGTAGACATGAATGTAATAGTAACAGTTATGAGAATATTCTCGGGAGAATAATTTAATAATAAATGTTTCAGTTATAATGAAAACCATGTTAATAGTAAATTTAGATTTTCATGTAGTTATAAGAGTAAAATGGCTGTAAGAAACTGACTGATCACCTTCATACTGTATTCTGGGTATAGCAAGGTAGACAATGGGAATATAGTGAACTGAGGTAAGACGCTCAGTTCCTCACTTTCCACCCAGCTTTTGGAAGGAGGAAGTTAATACTGCTCTGAGTCTGATTCTTAAAGCAAGTAAATGAAAATAATTCTTTTCTTCAAGTGGAAACCAAACCCACAACTGTCGCCTTTACAGTCATACACCATGCCAGCATGTTTGCAGTAACTTAGGCAGTTACAGCAAATATATATTTTTTTATGTTAAAAATAACAAACATACCCAACATGCTGTTTTCCAGAGAGGTGGTCATCTATTCTCTGTTGAGCATCACCAACAATAAGAAACGCTCCGCACACAGGGCACACCTCCATTTGCTTTTCTTGTGCAGCTGCCAACTCCGCTGTCATTGACCAGTGACTGTAAGAAAATTTAAAAATTTCACCATTTAAATATATCATTAACTTACAGTACCGTTCAACATATAGTATTAAGGCCATAATAATTCGTATATTGATACTTTCATTTGCAAACCAGCTATCATCATCATCTATATACATATATGTACATTACAACAAACATTAAAAACATTATAAGTTCTTTGATTTTCACAATTATTACATATTTTAAATAAAACTATTTTAACCAGGTTAATCGCATATATTCATAATTTTATACTGTTGGAAACCCGATGTTTCGAACACTTTAGTAGTCCATGGTCATGGATAGACTGAGGTGGCATTCGTCTTAATTAAGAAATTAAGAAATTGTTGGTGGTAGTTTTAAGATTAAAAAATTGAATCAAACTGAAAATAAACCATCCATTCTGATAAATATTACCAACTCCACAGGGTAGCCTTACATGTAATGAATATAAAAGTTCTAACCTATTCTCTTGCTGCTTCAATAACTGCTCTTTTTCTTCTTTCAACCTATCACATAACTTCATAAGTCCTTGAGCTTGTTCTACATTGCCACAAGACCCAGCTTCTTCAGCTTCCCGTAGTAATGCTGTTATCTTTTCTGATAGCAATTTTACCTGATTTATGAAAATACTTATATTATAATAATAAAGGTACAAGGAATTCATGATGTTTTTTAATGTATATTATGGGAAAACAAAATAATAATAAGGTAAGACTTTTAAGGCTTTTACAAAAAAAAATCTTTATATTTTCAATAAAAAAATAATGAGTACCTGTTCTTGATTTTTTTCAGTCTGAGCTTGAGTCATTGGTGGACCTTCTGGTTTTGAATTCATCAATTCCAACCTCTGTTTACCTTTTTGAATTTTTCCTAAAAAACATTTTATTCCATAATAACTAGAATACTAAATTAGGTTTATTTTATTTAATAATATAAATCTAGTCAAGTTTTACTTACTTTCAACATCGCTAATCATGTGACGACAAAATCGTAAAAATTCTTCCACATATTGAGCTTTTTTATATGAAGAGTCAGCTTTTTCAAAAAGATCCTTGACTTCATCGTCGTGTACTTTGGGGCAAGCCCCAAGATCAGCTCTTGTATTCACAAACAAATCATGAGGACAAAATTTAACCATATAATATTTACAATACTGAAAGAAAAATAAAATAATGTCAAAATATAAAATATATTTATAAATTTTACATATGCAAGAATAGCATATAAGGATGACGTAAGTTCGTATAAGAAATTCCACAAAACAAGATATACGTAAAGCACAAGGCAAGTAGAAATGCCGATTTAAAATAGAGGTTAATTAATTTAAAAGGTAAAATTATAAATTATAACAATTTAACTTACTTCTGGGTCTTCCCAATTTGGTTTCTTTATTTTTTCGTTTGGATTTGTATTACGATGCCTTCCCATTAACTCATCTAAGAGCTGTGCTGCCGCTAGCACTGCCATTGTCTCTTTTTTACAAATATTTTATAATGAAAAAATAATTAAATTACACCTAAATTTTATTATTAGATTAAAATATAAAATACACTATGCAAAAAAAGTTATTTGTATTGCTTAAAAATACCGTAGTAACTAAAAATTTTATCGTAACAAACAATTTACGGAACTATTTGTACAGAACATCCATCCACCGCCATATTTCCGACATAGATAATCAAGGACGTATATATACCCTATAGATAATTAAAATTTTAGTTTTGCGAATAAAGATAATATATTGTATGAATATGAAGTATAGATATAAATAAATTATTTTGCTCATAGTTTAAATAATACATACATATCATATTTTGAATTGCTATAATTATGATAACAGTAGCGTATTGTACAATATCCCTAATAAAAACTAACGAGGTAATTTTATTTCATATTTTTTTATACTGACACTTTTATATATTATCTGATCATATATGTATATTGTAAGAGAAGCTAAGAAAAATAAAAGAATAGATAAATATCATGTTCAATAGAAGTCATGAATAATTCGTATATGAAAACTAATGAAAGCAAAAAAACATTATTCACTAATAAGTGAGTTTATATAGAAAACATTGGCACATTGGCAAATGCAGCATTATAAAAGAATTATAGGTGGTATGCGGACGAAGTCGCGGGTGGGCAGCTAGTTTGACATACAATGGATGATGATGATCACAGAACACATACCCAAAGGGATGATGATGATCATTCATTCTGTATTAAAATACAACTGACAATTGATTCTCAAATTCTATATGTCAAACTTGTCAAAGCAATAATGACAAAAGTCAAGACAGGGAATCTTATTTACCTAGATTTTTTACTGATAACAGTGTTCTAATAATTAGTGTAATGCCTTTTTCTACCCAAAAATCAATTTAAATGTTAGTAGCTTATAAACTTCAGCTTTAAAAAAATTAAATTAAAATGGGGGGCTTATTTAGCAAAACGAAAAAACCTGTGAGTCGTGTTACTGAACAAGATAAAGCAATTCTGCAGTTGAAACAACAAAGAGATAAATTAAAACAGTATCAAAAGAAAATTGAACTAAATTTAGAAAAGGACCGACAATTAGCTAAAAAACTTTTGGCTGAAGACAAACGAGACAGAGCAAAATTACTTTTAAAGAAAAAAAGATATCAAGAAAATCTCCTTCAAAATGCTGACTTGCAGTTAGAGAAATTAGAACAGCTTACACACGATTTAGAGTTTGCCCAAATTGAAGTGCAGGTAATCTTTCGAATTTTTCATTATTCTTTTAGTAATATATTGTTAAAAATTATAATCTTATAATTATATATCTTATTTTGTAGGTTCTTGATGGCTTGAAAACTGGTAATACTGCCCTAAAAAATATACATGATATTTTAAATATTGATGAGATTGAAAAGATATTGGATGAAACTAAGGAAGGTATTGAAAAACAGAAAGAAATAGATGAGATAATTTCTGGCCAATTGACTGTTGAAGATGATGAAGCAATTGAAGCTGAGCTTGAGTCTATATTAGATGTAAAGGATCAGTTACCTGATGTGCCTACAGATAAATTACCTGATTTGATTGAAGAAAAAGAACCAGAGAGGCCTCAAAGAACTAAAGTTAGTTCAAAGATAGCAGTTGAAGCTTAATTGTATATATAAATTGTATTCAAACTTCAACAATAATTTATTTTGTATTATTATATATTATTTTCATAAATAAAATAATTGAAAAACATTCTATTGTATAATGTAAGGTTAGGTTTCCACTTTAGGTTTTTCTAACTTTATTTTCCAAGTACTCAAAAAACGTGTGTGTAAGTAGATTGCTATTAATGATCATAGAAGTAAATAAAACTTTATGGAGTATGTAAAATTTGCCTAATATCTTTTATTGTAGGTAGGCTTACAATAACAAGAGTTTAACATAGTATTCAAGGTGTTTTACAAATTCTTGTGAATCTCAATGTTATATAAAATATGATTCTTTAAATTTACATGCAAAATATTTTTCTTATTAACTTTACGCTGTAAAACATAGTAGGCAGAGAAAACTTAATATTATGACACTGTCCTTTTACTAATAGTCTGGATGACCTCCAGGTGACAATACTAATAGTCCAGATATTTACACCATAATTTAATATTTTTGGTTAATATCTATTACAATTATATTGGAATAGATATTAAACTTTAATAATAATAATATATAGCTCTAATTTAAGACATTTCAAGTTATTTATGGAGGAAATACCCACACTGTATCTCAGTCCGCTCGACGGCCGTAAGCCGAGGTTCGAGTCGGTTTCGAGGGGACGCCCCGCCGTTGACTTCCTCACAGGCACCCACATAGTGCTTGCTTATTATATCCAGGGACAGATTACCCTCTTCCCTATCCACCTGGTGTCGGTGTAAAAGCCAGTAGGGCTAACAGCATTAACCTCAAGTTCAAAAATAGGACCTTATATTACAAGAGGGCAATCGATTCGAAAACCATCGTATAAGAGCGCTCCTGGTCCTGCCCTAATGCATTACAATGGCCTCAAGTAATATATTTGTTTTAGCTTCACGCTGTATCCCGCGTGACAGACAGTGTTCACTTCATTCCCTGTTTTCCGACGAATGAGCAGGCTTGTATTGACTGGTGGAACTCAACGGCGCTTTACCTTGGTACCAGAGTGGAGAAATGATACAAAAAATTTAAATTATATAGTGTCTTATTATATTCTGGCAGTTTCAACTTGATCTTTTTACACCTAATCTTTTAAATTGAATGTTGTATATAACACCAAAAATTATAATTATTTGCAAGGAGCAACTATATTTTTTTTACATTTTTAAAGTATTAATCCACACTTAAGAAAGAGAAATACTCTTTTAAAAAGGTATAAAAATTTGAACGTAGCTAGCCCGCGCCTCCTGGTCGGTTTCCTGGAGAAGCGAGAAGTTCGAGTTCCGCTACGTTAAAATTTTTCTACATTGAAGAATTCATTCAATTCATTGTGGTTTTTCTCTTTATCTTGATATCAAGTCTTTTTAGATATATGAAATAAGACTATTTGAAAAACTTACCTATTGTGCCAATTTCGGTTCTATTTGGTTTAGTTTTAAAAATATTATACAGCGATTTGATTTCCATGTACGTATTTATATTGCATAATCTGTCACATTAGGATAAATAAATAAAAGAAAACAATTAATTCTTTCACATTTTAATCTCATCCATATGAAATTACTGAACATAATTTAAGGTTTTAGTACATACTATTGTGACTATATAAGTAAGTTCTATAAATAAAAGTGGCACCATTAAAGATTAAAAAAAAACTACTTTAGAGACGTGATATTATCTCAATGATTTGTAGAAAAGAAAACAGTAAACAACACGATTCTGAATCGTTGAATTCCCAATATCATATACCTATACATCCACAATCTTGCAAATAATAGAGGTGGGCGAGTATCAATGAAAACTAACATAAAAGAGAAATTAGGCTGGATGGACACTATAGCGCCATCATGGTTCCTTCTTGGTCTGATCTCATTCTTTTAAAATATTCTTATATGAGAAACAATCAGAGCATTCATACTATTGTTCCTGTCAAATTCCAGTCCAATCACGCACATAAGAATATTTTTAATTTGATGGGCCCGAGGTCAAGCCGTGACTGGCAATACAATGTGGATCCTTTTTATTTAATGGATACATCACGGCACCATCGCGTTACAGGGAGGAGGAGATTGAAGAAGTGCCTGAGACTTGCAACCCAAGTGTAGATTTGGATTCCTTTTGAAATTATTGACGCTCACCTCCACTGTTCGAATTCCCCTCTCAAATAAACCTAACGTATATATTTACCGTATATACTACACAATTTAGCGTCAGTCGAAATAACTGCTTAAAATGTAGACAATTAAGTTAAAAAAGCTATCCATTTTGTGTGTATACAATATAAATGAGCTTCACTCATAGCCGCTCACCTTTATCATGTACAACATTGTTAGCCTTACAGAGAATTATAGAATATAATTATTACATAAACATTAACTATTTACATATACAAGCTAATTTGTTTAACAAGCTGTTGCAGTAATCATGGGAGTGATTACAACACCACTCCTCCTACTGGTGGGTCGACTGAGCTAAGCATACTGCCACCAGTAACTAACTATACACCGCACTTAATAAACTATTGATTTATCACACTTGTACTGTACATAAATGGCAAAGAATTATAAATTAGAAACTAGGGGTGTTAAAATTGCAAAAAAATAATTCATAATTAAATAATTTTATATAGGGATGTGTGCAACATTAGTTGTAGTTTTTTTGCGCTCTGGTCCCCAGTATTGTTTTTAAATAAAATGATTAAAATTAAACTATTTTAAAATTGGAAACATAATAAGTTTATTATCTTGTTTGAAAATAACGATTTCGATTTTTAATTTTGAGGAATGTTCGATTTTTGAATATTAGTAAGTAATATGCCACAAATATATCAAAAATGTAACAGAATTAAAGAACCAAATAAGAAAAGTATGAAAACATTTCGATAATAAGTAAAATACTATAGTTTTTAATAAAGTAAAACAAAAGAAACTATAATTAATGTAAATATATAAATTTAACTATAAAAATAAGTTTTAAAAAAATATATATATAATATAGGAGCTAAAATGAATATCACTATATTAAAATCACATAATAGCTGTTTATATTAGACTATTATCAGACTATTCACATAAATTATTTTAGTATTAACAAATAGAACATATTATTTTACACTATAAAACACATCAGCTGTTTGTCATACAAATTCCACCATAGTGACCACTTTCTCCGCACACTATATTACATTATATAATACATTTTTATAATATATATACCTTCTTTTAGGTACATTTAATTTATTTTTCTCACACAGATTTTGCATAGATAATGACAACAAATATATTTGATGTTCATTATGTCTTTGTGTCCGTATATTTTATATATTCCCTCATGCAAATTATACCATGTGTTGCGTTGAAAGAAAAAATCGATTCTGATATTAAAAATCTCATTTGAAAAAAAAAACCATTTTAACAACGTCATACAATAAATGAACACTTTTCAAATCAGATTCTTATCTACAGATAAGTAGTAGTAGAAACATAAATGTAACAGACACAAACACGAATTAAACCCTGACCGGTGGTCACAGTTTGACCATAAAATATTTTGTTATTAGTTAACTATATTAACAAAATGCACCTGTAAAGTATCAGTTTCAGCCAAGCAGATATATTTCTCGTCATCATAATCAAACATACACATTAGAAGCCCGTCATAAATTACGTCAAACGATTAGGGGATAGAGTGTGACATTGACAAGGGGGATCCTAGATTTCGTGACATCACATTTTACAATATAATACCTAAGTACAAAAATGCGAAATTCGTGTAAGCAAAAAAAAATTTGAACCGACGATTTACTGTTGTCATGATTATGACAAAATCAGGGATGTCATGGCTAAAGTAAGGGACCAAAAATCATGGAATTCGCGTGATGTAATTTACAAATAGACCCTTCTTAATTGTTTATCCAGAGTTTCTAGTTCGAATTGAACATACAATATTCGTTAGTCGATGCTAGTAATTCACAGTAACAGGATGGTGGGCTATACTGGTAGAGGCGTGGTGCTGTGTGGTGGCAGTGTGGGTAAACGTGCCTGTTGCCACGCTGGTGGTGGTTGTAGGGCCCGTTCGGACTTGCTATAATTTAGAGATCTCCTTTAGTTATGGTCACCTTTGTTCTCAATATTAATTAATGATATTTTTGGTATTTTTTTTTAACTTCACGCTATATATACCTATTACGACATTCTACACTTTCTGCCCAAATGTCTTCTGCTCAAGACGTGTTAATTTAACATACTACTTAGTTTCACCAAATTTAAAAAAAATAATTAACTATTAGAAAGTAATTAATTCAAGGCGAGCTCGGACCTGTCCCGTTGCTAACCAAGGGCCTAAAGTTTATTTTACTTTCTTTAAAGATAATAATGATTATTATTATTGTAATGATTGATTCGGCAATCAGTTGCGGATTCAACGTTGCACTCAAAATGTTGAATCATTTTCACTGCTTTACTGTAACAAGACAAAGCGGGACATAGAAATTTATCACACAACACGCGCGATCTTGAAAACTGGACTCTCATAGTGGAGGCGGAATAAATTCTTAAAACGTGAAGCTAAAAAAAATTATAATCATGTCCTCACCTGGCTATTAATTTGCATGACAGTTGGGTTTGGATTTGGCGATGGATTTTGTGTAGCAGTGGCTTCTGTAGCTCTGCTTTCTGATGACGCTCTACAAAAAAATAATACAAAAAAAGATATTAAAATTTAGTTTTTATGATATAAATCTAATGGTACGAAGAATAGACTAGGACAAAAATTCCGATATAAACGTCAGTCATGTATGTATGGACTGTTCACACTTGTACAAATTTTGTGTGCTGAGTAGTAGCAGTAGTAGCAGTAGTAGTAGTAGTGGACAGTTGTGTCTATTTGTATACGGAAATAGTGACCGAGCTAGGCTGTGCAAAAGTAAATAACAAAACCAGACAAGCGAGAGTCGGGCTCGCCCACCGAGGATTCCGTACAAAAGTTGGTGGTCTCCAGATTTTTCTGAAATTCAAGCTTAGCTTAGCCAGAGTCCTTTTATCTGATACCTCACTTGAATTAGCGGCTTAAATAAAAAAAAATTGCCCCCCTTGAAGGGTATTATTTTTTAAGATTTCACCACAAATGTATAGTTTTCCTGAACTAGTAGTTCAGGAAAAAATCTGAAAACTACCTTCTGTTTCCTGCTAGTATACAGGCTAGCTGCTAAATTTCATAATCGTAGATCAACTAAAAGTACCCTATTAATATTGATTCACTTTATTGTGTCATAGTCTATTCGTATTTAAAATATTTTGTAAGTGAAGACATTTTTTTTTATTACAAAGGAATTAGAAGTAAAAATGCACCATTTTTTTAATACTGACCTTGTATCGTGTTTCCTCTCAGGTCTTTCTGGTGACTCTTTATCTCCACAATCTTCATTTTCAGGTGTGGGCTCTGTAGTTGTAGTGCCCTCGCCCGTCTCCGTGTGGGTTCTTCGATGAGATGCTAAATTACCTGATGCAAAAACATACGTATTTTTAAAACAATAAATCATCCTTACAAAATTATACATTATTTCAAAATTTGTTTATTAAGGTGGATTGTAACGTCCGACTGAAAAAGGTTTTACCTAGGGATAATGCTCTTTTTCCTGCTCTTTTAGACAAAGCGCGACTCAAAACTGTAAATCTCAATAATCTCTCTTTCACAGCAATAATTATAAACCGGTAATTCTTGATCATAGACTAAATATTATAGTAAATGATGCTAAATTTTATCACTGAATTAATTTAAGATGTGTGTTAATTAACAAGATAAATTTATTTAATATATTAAAAGTAGAAAGAAAAATTATCAAAATCTTACTTTTGCACATAAACTCCTTGGAACACACGTCACATCGGAACGTTTTGTTTGACGCATTAGCGCCTTTATTGTGTGACCGCTCGTGGAACAGCAGATTACCCTTGAGGGGGAAGGATTTTCCGCATTCGCCGCAAATGTGTGGTCTCTCTCCACAACTGTGGGATCTGCAGACAAAGAAGTTTTTATTAGTCAATAATATAGTACTTTCGACCAGTTGTGGTTGACTTTGAACTTAGGCTTCCTGAACTTTTGGGCATTGTACACTTGAGATTAAAAAAATAAAATTATGAAGATATCCCAAAATAAAATCTATGCAGCTGTATACACATACAGCTATCCGTTTATTGTATAAATGTAAGTAAATATTTCATCTTCTCTAGTGAGGATCGAACCCACAACCAGTCGGTTTTACAGACACACTTTGTGCCCCTGCGCCATGACTTGCCTCAACTAAACCCAAATGAATATAAAATATTGATATGATAATAAATATTATTTTTTCTACTGTATAATTAATATAACGTTACCTCATATGTGTCACTAAATGTTCTTTCCTGGTGAACGGTTTGGAGCATATCTTGCACGCGTGCGGCGTATCACCCGTGTGCTGCTTCAAGTGATTGGTCAAATGCTCCTTTCTTGTAAACGTTTTGTTACAGAACTCGCATCTGTGAGGGGATTCGCCTGTGTGTATTCTGTAAGTAAATAAAAATTGATTGGTTTTTTTTCCTAAAGCGAGACTAAATTAGAATAATGTTTATGATTTGTGTAGTTGAAATTAACTAAAAAAATTTAGTAACTAAAAAAATAAGAGAATTTAGAAAACTTAAATGATTAACATTTCGTAATATATGAGCATTTATTATAAGTTTAATAGAAAAAAATTATATTAAATTAGTACTGTGCTCATTAAATATACACGTGGCGCAGGGTCACAAAGTGTGATTGACTGTAAACCGATTGGTTGTGGGTTCGATCCCCACTCGAGGAGATGAAATATTTA